>LVTN01003462.1:7068-20064 GCA_001649415.1 Musa itinerans
ATTAGTGGATCTCTATCCAATAATCTCTTATAGGCTCTTATTGGATCTCATCCATAAGATCCAATAATTCAGGGGCTTATTGGATATCCAATAAGATAGGGGCTCCAATGGATATCTCATATCCGAACCTTAACTCATCGCAATGCCTACCATATGTGTGTGACCCTCTAGGCTCAATATCGAGCTGGCCATGAGTCATACCTATTAGAACTCCTTCTGGCTCAGTGAATTATTATCTCCATAATAATTCACTTGACTTATCGACTGCGGACGTACTACGCCACAATCCCCAAACGATACAGGGGAATCCAATCCATTGGACCTATCTATCCTCAATTACCATGTACCTATAGTCCCTCATCCATCTAATATCCCAGAGACTGTATACCGAGCATAGTGCTGTCAAACCCATACGGTTTTTACTCGAGTCTCGCTCTAATCAGATTCTCCCGGAGAACTCTTTCAATCTCAATCCAAATGACCCTAGCCTGGGATTTGTTTGAGCAAGAACACATGAGATATTCCTCTCATGACACCAAGAGTGGATGATCCTCTATCGACACTCAATAGCCCTTGTGAGGTTGATTGTCACTCCCAATGATCGGATGTGCTAGATCTAGGACATCCAAACCTATAAGTCCGATATCAAAGAGTGTGTTGAATCTCGGATTTTGATGATAAAGTCAATTGTCATTTGTTTATCTAATCTATATGTTGAGATAAGTGTGCAAGATTAACTACGATGGCAGTAAGACATGCAACAGGTGTTGAGCCGGAGTCAAGACCAAGATCACATTGGGGGTTCGAGAGTTCGTCGGAAGTCCGAACGGTCGTCGGAGGTTCTGCGGGAACAATCCGAGAAGTCCAGGAGCTTGACAAAGAAGCTCGTCGGAACTCGCCAAGAGGATCGTCGCAAGTCCAGGAGTTTGCCGGGAGTCCACCAGAGCATCGCCGAGGGTTCGTCAGATATTCGTCGGAAGTTCGCCGAAAGCTCGCCGGAAGAAGCAATTGACGCACCGGAACATAATTTGTAGTATTAATGTCTTTATTGTCATAGTTAGCTTGAAGATTAAGTTAGGATTGGGAGGTGATCCCATTAACTTAATCTGGGGCCAATTGGGCCCTTAACAAACCCAAACTAGGCCGAATAGATCAACCCATTCGGACCCAGAATTCCTGGCCAGCAATGGCACTGCCCAGGAGAGTCGGTCTCCCAAGAGTTCTGGGCGGTTGAACCGCCCCTATCAGGCAGTGGTACCGTCGGCAATTATTACTACTAGCAGTGGTACCGCCCTTGCTAGGTGGTGGTACTGCCTAAGCTCGGTCTCCGAGCAAAGTTAGGCAGTAGTACCGCCCAGACTGAGTAGTAGTACCGCTTAGTGATAGTTGACAGACATAGTACCGCCTAGTTATGGTGGTGGTACCGCTAGGACCCTGGAAATATAGGAGATGACACTTTTGAGCTCCAAATTCAAACTGATTGGGGCCTATATAAACCCCACCCTTTCCTACATGAAAGGGCACCGAAAGCTTTCTTTTATTCTGAGTATTGGAGAGCTTAAAAGTATTGTAAAAGGCTAGAAGTTCTTCTCCCTCTTTCTTTCTAAGTGTTGATCATTCAAGAGAAGAGTGAAAATCTGTAAGGGTTCTCTCCGAAGCCCATCAAAAGGAGAAAAGCTGTAAAAGGGTGGTTGGCCTCTGCCTATTGAAGGAAGGCCTCTAGTGGACGTCGGTGACCTCGTCGGAGGGGGAAGCCAAAAGTGGATGTAGGTCAAGATTGACCGAACCACTCTAAATCTCAGTTTGCATTTACATTCTACTCTTTATCTTAATTGCAAACTACCTCTATTGCTTTACATCGACTATACTTTCGTTTGCTCTTAAGTTAAAGATCTTTCCGAAATGGTTTTCGTACGAAGTCTTTATGAATTGACGAAAGTTTTCCGCTGCACTAATTCACCCCCCCCTCTTAGTGCTCTTGATCCTAATAGAGTGGAGCACTCATACAGGACATCATTGGTGTCTCAAGTCTAAGGACCAAATACACCATTGGGACTATGGAATTGCTGTCTAACAATAAGGCATCATTAAACATTCATCATTCCATAAGCAGATCAATCAGTGAATTCATTTTCCAATGAGCACCTGTACTATATCCCTAGTGTCCCCACACGAGCAACTATGAGACCAGCTGCATCCATCATATGGACGGGTATACAGCACACCAATCTATCCGGTTATCTTGATGTCTCTCTCGAGTAACCTATGACCGGGATTATTTAGGATCTGTGTTTAAAGGTGAATTGATCTCATTATCGTGATCTCATCACGATCTGATTCTCATTGCACAGATCCAAGGACATCACAATATATACATGCATATATGCAATAGTCAATATAAAGTGATAAATGCCAGAATATAATATGCGATATCCCATCCATGTTCACTCTTTCTTTAGGAGGCTTTAGGGACATACTCCTAGAAATTGATATCTAATGTCTCATCGGTATGAGACCTCCTCTTATGGAATTTTTCATACCAAACCTTTTGACAATGGTGTTTATACTTGGATTGGGACAAGCCAAGCATCCTCTTGGATCTATCTCTATAGATCTGAATCCTCAAGATATATGATACTTCCCCTAAGTCCTTCATAGAGAAGTATCTATATAACCAAGTCTTTACTGTGGATAGCATTCCTACATCATTCTCAATGATCAGGATGTCATTCACATATAACACTAAGAAGGTGATAGTGCTCCCACTTACCTTCCTGTACACACAAGGCTCATCTTCGTTCTTAACAAAGTCATAAGATCTGATTGCCTCATCAAATCTTATGTTCCAACTTCGGGAAGCTTGCTTTAGTCCATAAATGGATCTAAGCAACTTGCACACCTTATATGGGCAGTCCTTGGACATGAATGCCTCGGGCTATATCATATATACGTCCTCCTTGAGGAGGCTATTGAGGAATATGGTTTTCATGTCTATCTACCAGATCTCATAATCATAGTGTGCTGCAATAGCCAATAGAATTCGGATGGATTTTAGCACGGCTATGGGTGAGAAGGTTTCGTCATAGTCAACACCTTACCTTTGACGATACCCTTAGCAACTAGCCTTGTTTTATAGGTCTCTACCTTTTCATCTACTCCGATCTTTTTCTTAAAGATCCACTTGCAACCGATGGGTACAATACCCTCAAGCGCATCAACTAGGTTCCAAACCTTGTTAGAGTATATGGAATCCATCTCAGAATTCATGGCTTCTTACCACTTTCTAGAGTCTATACTTATAATAGCCTCCTCATAAGTCTGAGGATCAATATCCTCAACATCCTCTCCTCCAATATGTCCTACGTATCTCTCAGGAGGATCAGATATTCTACCGGATCTATGTAAAGTTGGAACTTATGTGTTAGGTACCTGAACAGACTCGGGCTATAGAGTGGTGCTTGAGCTCGGTTCTCCAACCTCACTTAACACTATCATACTCCCACTGTCTCCGCCAAAAATGTGTTTCTTCTCAAGGAACACTGCTCTCTTAGCTACAAAGACCTTTTGGTCCTCGAGATGATAGAAATAATACCCACAAGTTTCATTGGGGTATCCCACAAACTTGCACCACTCCATCTTTGATTCCAACTTATCGGGGTTGTGTCTTTTAACGTGGGCAAGGCAGCCCCAAATCTTAACAACCTTAAGATCAGGCTTCTTTCCTTTCCATATCTCATATAGTATAGACACTACCGACTTAGTTGGAACTTTGTTCAGAAGGTAAGCTGCAGTCTCCAGGGCATATCCCTATAATAAGATGGGTAGGTCAGCGAAACTCATCATGGATCGTACTATGTCTAACAGCATACGATTCCTCCTTTTAGATACACTATTGAGCTGAGGTGTATAAGGAGGTATCCATTAGGATAGAATCTCATAGTCCATGAGGAATTAGGTAAACTCTATACTTAAGTTCTCACCTCCTCGATCTGATCGAGGAGTCTCGATACTCTTTCTAGTTTGGTTCTCTACTTCATTCTTATACTCTCTGAATTTCTTAAAGGCCTCAGACTTGTACTTCATTAAGTACACATGTCTATACCTTGAGAAATCATTAGTAAAGGTAATGAAGTAGGAATAACCACTAATGGCATGAGTTGACATAGGTCCACATACATCACTATGTATAAGTTCCAGTAGCTTAGTGGCTCTTTCTCTAGTTCCACTAAATTGAGAGTCGGTCGATTTTCCACGAAGGCAAGGCTCACAAGTTGCATATGACTCATAGTCGAATGGATCTAGATATTCATCCTTTAACAACGTTTAAATCCTTCCCTCATGGATGTGACCTAGCCTACAATGCCACAAGTATGCACTATTCACCTTATCTCGTTTCCTCTTAGACACACTTATATTCATGATTTGTGGAGTAGTGTCTAGCATAAATAAACCATTATGCAATGTTCCGCTTGTGATAATCTCATTCTCTAATAATATTGAACAACCATTATTCTCAAAAACTAATTTATATCCACTTGTCAAACATGAAATTGAAATAATATTTTTTATAATAGAAGACATAAAATAACATGCATCCAATGCAATAATAGCACCACCAAGCAGATATAGGGCGACCTCACCAACAGCTACTGGAGCAACTTTTGCTCCATTACCCATCTCGAGGTCCATCTCGCCCCTCACCAATATCGTAGGCTTTGCCTAAACCTGTAATGAATTACAAATATGATAAGCACTACTGGTATCCAATACCCATGTGTTATCATAAGAGTCTGACAAATAGAGACTGATCATGAATGTACTTGAAGCTTCTCTAATCTTTTATTTCGCCCTCTCTACAAGGTACTCTTTGTAGTTCCTCTTCTAGTGCCCATATTTTCCGTAGTGGAAGCATTGGCCTTTGTCCTTCGCTAGGTCTTTTTTAGCAACCTTTGCTTTTACCTGGTCTGCCCTTCCCCTTGCCCATCTTAAGGGACTTTTCTGCTTTCCTTTTCTTTCTGGTCTCACTAGTGTAAAGAATTGGCTTCTCTTTCTTGATAGTGCTCTCTACCTCCCACAACATATTGAGGAGCTCTGGGAAAGTCACCTCAAGCTTGTTCATATTAAAATTTATTATGAACTATGAAAAGGAATCTAGTATGGACTGAAGCACAAGATCCACACACAAGTTATCCTCTAGGACCATTACTAGACTTGTGAGTTTCTCTATCCATCAATCATCTTTAGGACATGGTTCTGAACCGGTGTCCCCTCAGTCATCCTAGCACAAAATAGGCTCTTGGATATCTTATATTGTTGAGTCCTTTCCTATTCCTCAAATAATTTGCAGACATGTAGGAGAATGGATCTGGCATCCATCTTTCCATGCTGTCTCTGTAACTCGGGAGTCATGGAGCCTAACATGTAACATTGAGCAAGAGTGGAGTCATCAATGTACTTCATGTAGCAAGCGATCTCATCCTCGCCTGCCCCTTGGGCGTAGGCATCATTATATCAAGGACTATGCAATTTTCTCTACCATGAGAACAATTCTCAAGTTGCGAAGCCAATCCATATAATTTGGACTAGTGAGATGGTTGACATCTAGTATGCCACATAAGGGATTTGAAAGCGACATTTTCTGAAAATAAAGATGCAGTAGAAATAAATAACATGCAGATTTTGTAGAAAATAAATAATTAAGATATGAATTTATATATTAATTTGCTCCCACTATTTTACTAGCGAGTCACACGACACCCTCAACACATAAAACGAAAGTCTCTAGCAGACTTCTAATGGGGATCGGGATCCAATTAGTGTCTTAGTGTAACCTCGAGGGACTCGACCAATCATACTAAGCCCAAAAGGTAGGCAACTCTTGCTAATCACAACTCCTTGTGATTCCCGTCCTATTCGGCCTCTAAATCACCATGGTCTTGAGGGACTCGACCAACCAGGATGTTCAATTAAATCAACACCATCATTATAAGATGAGTCTGATTCGATGATATTGTTAGGAATAAGTCAGCACTAAGAGGGGGGGTGAATTAATGCAGCGGATAAAATTACGTCAGTTCTAAAAATTTTCGTACGATAAAAACTGAACTCGGAAGATAACTTGAAATATTGTTCGTATATGAAGTGAAAGTAGTAGGCAAGTAAAGATTCAGTTTGTAGTTAAAGTAATTTGCTCAAAATAAATGCAAACCAGATTTTATAGTAGTTCGATCGTCGTGACCTACATCCACTCCCGATTCCTCCTTTGTCGAGGCCACCGACATCTACTATCGATCTTCCTTCAATGAGTGAAGATCAACCACGCTTACAACTCAATTCTCCTTTTAACAAGTTCAGGAGAGAACCTTTACAACCCCCCTTCACTCATCTCTTAAAAAAAACTAACACTTAAGTTTTGAGAGGAGTTCACACATAATTGCAACAACGTTTTCTTTATTTTTTTGCTCTCAGTTATGTGTATGTTAACCAGGGATGGGAGGGGTATTTATAGGCCTCAAGTTGATTCAAACTTGGAGCCTAAAAATGTCTCATCTTGGGTTTCCCGGGTCCTAGCGGTACAAACGCCTGTGTTGGGCGGTACCACCGCCTATGATAGGTGCTACCACCGTCGGCAGCATTGACACTAAGCGGTACCACCGCCTGACATAGTCTCAAAGACTGTGCCATGACGATTGAACCTATTGGGTCACTGTTTGGGCCTTTTCACTTGGCCCAACATAGCCTAATCTTAGGCCCAATTTGTCCCTAATTGGATTGGCCCAATTCCAATCTAATTATGTGCTAACTATGAATTCTAAGGCATACACTCAGCTAAATAAGTCCGATAAGTCAAGGTTTCTTCTTGCGAGCTTCCGGCGATCTTCCGGCGAACTTCTAATGATCTCTCGGTAATGTTCCAGCAGACTCTCGACAAGCTCTTGGACTTCACGATGATCTTCTTGGCAAGTTCCGGTAAGCTTCTTTGGCAAGCTCCTGGACTTCTTGGTCAGTTTTGGCAGAACTTCCGATGAACGTTTGAACTTCCGACGAACTCTTGAACTCCTAACGAAATCTCGTTCTTGACTCTGGGACTTCATTTTACTTTATGCCTTGCTATCATAGTTAATCCTGCACGTATAAAACCTACTTTGATCTAGACAATTATTACTAAGCTAATCAAAGTTGTCTGACATGTCATTGGTTTATTGACGCTTCATCCGATTCTTCGGTGCATCGTCTTCTCTTGCGGCCTATTGCCCAATCGGCCAGTTGACCTCTGCAACTCCGATTTCCACTCTTCTTGGCCCGATGCCCAAATCCATGGCCTAAATCCATGGCCCAAAGCCTTCCGTCGATGTTAGGTTCAAGAGCGGCACTAAGAGGGGGGTGAATTAGTGCAGCAAAAAATTCTTTGATTTCGTATAAAGTTCATCTTGATTCAAATCATTTAGGAAAGATGTTGAACTTAAAACTTTCGTAAGAATGTAAGGAGAACCTCAAGGAGGTTTGCGGTAAAGAAAATTGCACAAAAGGAAAAGTAAACCAGAATTTAGAGTGGTTTAGTCAATGAGACCTCCATCCACTTTGGATTACTCCTCCATCGAGGTCACCAGCGTCCACTAAAGGCCTTCCTTCAATAGGCGAAGACCAACCACCTTTTACAGCTCTTTCTCCTTTTGTCAGGTTTAGGAGATAACCTTTACAAGTCTCACTCCTCTTTCTTCGATGGTTACAAGGCTAAGAGATGGAGGAGGAGAACTCTTCTCACTTTTACAACACTTTTCGCACCTCAAACACTTTGAATTTTTCACACATATAATAGCCCTTTGTTATCCTTTCATGTAGAAAAGGTTGGGGTATTTATAACCCTCAATGGCTTCAAAAATGGAGCCAAAAAGTATCACATCCTGGATTTCTGAGGTACTGACGATACCACCACCATTACTGGACGGTACCACCGCCTGACACCTGACACTGGGTGGTATCACCGACTAATCTGGGCGGTACGATCGCCTGACAGAGCTCAGAGACCGAGCTCTGGTGGTACCATTGCTTGACAAGGGTGGTACCACCGTTGGCAACATTAACTACCGGTGGTACCACCGCCTGACAGGGGCAGTACCACCGCCCAGAACTCTTGGGAGACCGAGTCTCCCAAGCGGTGCCACCGCCGGCCATGTTTTCAAGTGTTGAATGGGCTGTTCAATCCGACCCAATTCAGCCCTATTAAAGGCCCAGTTGGCCCCTAACTAATTTAGTGGGATTACCTCCCAATCCTAACTTAATTTTTGGTCTAACTACAATAACTAAGACATAATCAAAGCACTCTTTATGTCGGTATGTCAATTCCTCTTCCGGCGAACTTCTAACGAACTCCTGGTAATGTTCCGGCGGACTCCCGGCAAGCTCTTGGACTTTACGACAATCTTCTTAGCAAGTTCTGACAAGCTTCTTTGGCAAGCTCCTGGACTTCTCGGTTGGTTCCGGCAGAACTTCCGACGAACGTTTGGACTTCCGATGAACTCTTGAACTCCCAATGAGATCTCGATCTTGACTCCGGCATAACACCTGCTTTATGTCTTACTGCTGTCATAGTTAATCTTGCACACTTTTCTCAACATATAGATTAGATTAAACAATTTACGATTGATTTCATCATCATAATCTGAGATTCAACAATCTCCCCCTTTTTTATGATGACAATTAATTGATGACGGAGTTAACCTTAACTCCCCCTATCTATATGCTATACTTGAGAAAAGACATTCTTGAATTCAAGGCCTTTGAATTCAAGTATCAAACTGATAGGTTAAGTTAAACTTATCAAATATGCACATCATGATACTTATCATGATTTACCAATTCTAAATACGATACCATGTATTTATCAAAATGATGTCAAGGCATGACTGTTAGGACCGGAGTGGCACTAAGAGGGGGGGGTGAATTAGTGCAGCGGATTAAAACGTCGGTTTTGACAATCTTTCTCACGATAAAAAACCGAACTCGGAAAGCTTAACTTGAATGCGTATTCATGAAGATGTGCAGCAAAGGTAATAAAGTAAGTAGGAAAGTTTGCAGTAAGATAAGCAGCAACAAATAGATGCAAACCAGAGAAACGGTAGTTTATAGTGGTTCGGTCAATCGTGACCTACAGCCGCACCTTGCCTTCCCCTGCCGCAGCGGCCACCGGCATCCACTAATGATCTTCCTTTATGTTAGAACCCTTGCAGATTCTAAACTTGGGGTTGATCTCTTTAGGGGATCGGCCTCCTTGGAACTCTATAGGGGTTCCTCCCTCCAAGTTGCTGCTCAAAGGCTGCAGAAAAGATTCATCTATTGCTTAACAAAAGAGGAGGAATACATGGCTATTTATAGCACTTCTAAACCCTAACTCCTAATAGGACTCATACTCAAGACTCTTACTTCTAACCAACTCATAATAGGACTCATACTTAAGACTCTTACTTTTAACCAACTCCTAATAGGACTCCTACTCAAGACTCTTACTTCTAACCAACTCCTAATAAGACTCCTACTCAAGACTCTTACTTCTAACCAACTCCTAATAAGACTCCTACTCAAGACTCTTACTTCTAACCAACTCCTAATAAGACTCCTACTCAAGACTCTTACTTCTAACCAACTCCTAATAAGACTCCTACTCAAGACTCTTACTTCTAACCAACTCCTAATAAGACTCCTACTCAAGACTCTTACTTCTAACCAACTCCTAATAAGACTCCTACTCAAGACTCTTACTTCTAACCAACTCCTAATAAGACTCCTACTCAAGACTCTTACTTCTAACCAACTCCTAATAAGACTCCTACTCAAGACTCTTACTTCTAACCAACTCCTAATAAGACTCCTACTCAAGACTCTTACTTCTAACCAACTCCTAATAAGACTCCTACTCAAGACTCTTACTTCTAACCAACTCCTAATAAGACTCCTACTCAAGACTCTTACTTCTAACCAACTCCTAATAAGACTCCTACTCAAGACTCTTACTTCTAACCAACTCCTAATAAGACTCCTACTCAAGACTCTTACTTCTAACCAACTCCTAATAAGACTCCTACTCAAGACTCTTACTTCTAACCAACTCCTAATAAGACTCCTACTCAAGACTCTTACTTCTAACCAACTCCTAATAAGACTCCTACTCAAGACTCTTACTTCTAACCAACTCCTAATAAGACTCCTACTCAAGACTCTTACTTCTAACCAACTCCTAATAAGACTCCTACTCAAGACTCTTACTTCTAACCAACTCCTAATAAGACTCCTACTCAAGACTCTTACTTCTAACCAACTCCTAATAAGACTCCTACTCAAGACTCTTACTTCTAACCAACTCCTAATAAGACTCCTACTCAAGACTCTTACTTCTAACCAACTCCTAATAAGACTCCTACTCAAGACTCTTACTTCTAACCAACTCCTAATAAGACTCCTACTCAAGACTCTTACTTCTAACCAACTCCTAATAAGACTCCTACTCAAGACTCTTACTTCTAACCAACTCCTAATAAGACTCCTACTCAAGACTCTTACTTCTAACCAACTCCTAATAAGACTCCTACTCAAGACTCTTACTTCTAACCAACTCCTAATAAGACTCCTACTCAAGACTCTTACTTCTAACCAACTCCTAATAAGACTCCTACTCAAGACTCTTACTTCTAACCAACTCCTAATAAGACTCCTACTCAAGACTCTTACTTCTAACCAACTCCTAATAAGACTCCTACTCAAGACTCTTACTTCTAACCAACTCCTAATAAGACTCCTACTCAAGACTCTTACTTCTAACCAACTCCTAATAAGACTCCTACTCAAGACTCTTACTTCTAACCAACTCCTAATAAGACTCCTACTCAAGACTCTTACTTCTAACCAACTCCTAATAAGACTCCTACTCAAGACTCTTACTTCTAACCAACTCCTAATAAGACTCCTACTCAAGACTCTTACTTCTAACCAACTCCTAATAAGACTCCTACTCAAGACTCTTACTTCTAACCAACTCCTAATAAGACTCCTACTCAAGACTCTTACTTCTAACCAACTCCTAATAAGACTCCTACTCAAGACTCTTACTTCTAACCAACTCCTAATAAGACTCCTACTCAAGACTCTTACTTCTAACCAACTCCTAATAAGACTCCTACTCAAGACTCTTACTTCTAACCAACTCCTAATAAGACTCCTACTCAAGACTCTTACTTCTAACCAACTCCTAATAAGACTCCTACTCAAGACTCTTACTTCTAACCAACTCCTAATAAGACTCCTACTCAAGACTCTTACTTCTAACCAACTCCTAATAAGACTCCTACTCAAGACTCTTACTTCTAACCAACTCCTAATAAGACTCCTACTCAAGACTCTTACTTCTAACCAACTCCTAATAAGACTCCTACTCAAGACTCTTACTTCTAACCAACTCCTAATAAGACTCCTACTCAAGACTCTTACTTCTAACCAACTCCTAATAAGACTCCTACTCAAGACTCTTACTTCTAACCAACTCCTAATAAGACTCCTACTCAAGACTCTTACTTCTAACCAACTCCTAATAAGACTCCTACTCAAGACTCTTACTTCTAACCAACTCCTAATAAGACTCCTACTCAAGACTCTTACTTCTAACCAACTCCTAATAAGACTCCTACTCAAGACTCTTACTTCTAACCAACTCCTAATAAGACTCCTACTCAAGACTCTTACTTCTAACCAACTCCTAATAAGACTCCTACTCAAGACTCTTACTTCTAACCAACTCCTAATAAGACTCCTACTCAAGACTCTTACTTCTAACCAACTCCTAATAAGACTCCTACTCAAGACTCTTACTTCTAACCAACTCCTAATAAGACTCCTACTCAAGACTCTTACTTCTAACCAACTCCTAATAAGACTCCTACTCAAGACTCTTACTTCTAACCAACTCCTAATAAGACTCCTACTCAAGACTCTTACTTCTAACCAACTCCTAATAAGACTCCTACTCAAGACTCTTACTTCTAACCAACTCCTAATAAGACTCCTACTCAAGACTCTTACTTCTAACCAACTCCTAATAAGACTCCTACTCAAGACTCTTACTTCTAACCAACTCCTAATAAGACTCCTACTCAAGACTCTTACTTCT
Organism: Musa itinerans; assembly: GCA_001649415.1. Lineage (NCBI taxonomy): Eukaryota > Viridiplantae > Streptophyta > Magnoliopsida > Zingiberales > Musaceae > Musa > Musa itinerans. Next base: position 19,226 of record LVTN01003462.1, read on the forward strand.
AACCAACTCCTAATAAGACTCCTACTCAAGACTCTTACTTCTAACCAACTCCTAATAAGACTCCTACTCAAGACTCTTACTTCTAACCAACTCCTAATAAGACTCCTACTCAAGACTCTTACTTCTAACCAACTCCTAATAAGACTCCTACTCAAGACTCTTACTTCTAACCAACTCCTAATAAGACTCCTACTCAAGACTCTTACTTCTAACCAACTCCTAATAAGACTCCTACTCAAGACTCTTACTTCTAACCAACTCCTAATAAGACTCCTACTCAAGACTCTTACTTCTAACCAACTCCTAATAAGACTCCTACTCAAGACTCTTACTTCTAACCAACTCCTAATAAGACTCCTACTCATCAAGCATTTGCAATGTGTTATAATCTTCGTTTTGATATATTTCAAATGGTAAGCATATAAGCATTTACGATAAGATACATTGCATATATTTATAATGCTAATATGTCATCAATTTACCATAGTTTGGTATCATTTCTCCCCCTTTGTCATCATCAAAAAGGAGAACAATGCAAGTGTGGCAAAAATTCAAGCAAGTTTTATACTAGTTTATCTAATCGATATTGCTTCGTTGTATAGTAACATTCAAAAGTTCTTAACATCAAAAGTAATTAACATTAAAGAGAGAGATTCCATCAACTTCTCCCCCTTTGTCATCAAAACTTTATATGAAGAAGGAAAGTAAGGAGGAAATCCTTTAAGAACCAAATTTGTGAAGTCAAAAACACTAAATAAGTTTTCGTTAAAACATGCTTTAATCAAAGAGAAGGGATTCATGAAAAGAATCATACAAAATCAAATCCCCATTCTTGCAAG
>LVTN01003464.1:7886-20030 GCA_001649415.1 Musa itinerans
AACCTCCTAACCCTAACCAACCTCTTCACCTCTTTAATAGAGGTCGGCTCAGGTAGGTTTTACATGAATGTCCTTCTCAATTAGGACTCTCCTAGCTAGAGTCCTAACACTGGCGTCTTAGAGATGCCTGGTGGTGTCAGACGGCACCGCCCCGAGCTCTGGGGATTGTCGTGTCGCATAGTGTCTTGGAACGAAACCCGACTTGGCATGCGTCATAGGGTTCTAATGGCATGTGGCGTCGGACTCTGACATCGGTTTAGACGTGGCGTTCGACATTGGTAGTGATTCATCAGGGGACCAAAATATGCCTTATCACTTCTCCCTCCCCCCCCCTTCAAGGCGTGCCGCGAGGTCCCCAATAGACTAGGAGGCATGCTTGGGGCTGAATGATGCGATTATGTTGGCTGATCGCTCGGGAAAGCTGGATTAACTCGTCGGGGGGCGATTTAGAGGGGCGGTGCCTCGTGATTCGGGCAGGATTGGGCTGAGATGTGTGGCTCGGGCATTGGATTGGCTAAGGTGTGACTCGAGCGTTGGATTGGCCGAGATATGACTCGGGCGTTGGATTTGGCCGAGATGTGACTCGGTTTGAAGGTTGGGCCTGTGGGTCGAGTGACTGAGTCCAGGCTCATGTTTTGGTGTCAGCGGGTCACAGGCCGGGAGTGATCTGGAGCGACCCAGGTGGGGGTTGGATTTGGGGGCCGAGTGACTAAGCTTGGCTCCGATTCGAACCTGGGGATCGAGTGAATAAGCTCGGCTCCGAATCGAACCTGGGGACCGAGTGATTAAGCTCGGCTCCGAATCGAACCTGGGGACCGAGTGATTAAGCTCCGCTCCAAATCGAACCTGGGGACCGAGTGATTTGAGCTCGGTTCCGAATTGATCCTGGGGGTCGAGCGATTTGAGCTCGGTTCTGAACTGATCCTGGGGGCCAAGCGATTGAGCTCGGTTCTGAATTGATCCTAGGGGCCGAGCAATTGAGCTCGGTCCCAAACTGATCTTGGGGGCTGAGCGATTGAGCTCGGTTCCGAATTATTCTTGGGGGCGGAGTGATTTGAGCTCAGTTCCGAATTGATCCTGGGGACTGAGCGATTGAGCTCAGTTCCAAATTGTTCCTGGGGCCGAGCGATTTAAGCTCGGTTCTGAATTTATCTTGGGGTCCGAGCGATTTAAGCTCGGTTCCGAATTGATCTTGGAGGCCGAGCGATTTGAGCTCAGTTCTGAATTGTTCCTAGGGTCCAAGCGATTTGAGCTCGGTTCTGAATTGTTCCTGGGGGCCGAGCGATTTGAGCTCGGTTCCGAATTGATCCTGGGGGCTGAGCGATTGAGCTCGGTTCCGAATTGATCCCGGGGGCCGAGTGATTTGAGCTCGGTTCCGAATTGTTCCTGGGGGCTGAGCGATTTGAGCTCGGTTCCGAATTGATCCTGGGGGCCGAGCGATTTGAGTTCATTTTTGAACTTATCTTGGGGGCTGAGCGATTCAAGCTCGGTTCCGAATTGATCCTGGGGGCCGAGCGATTTGAGCTCGGTTCCGATTTGAATCCGGTCGAGTCCATACCTGAACGCTGGTTCATGTCAGAATGCCACGGTGCCACGCAGCAAGCCTAGTGGATCATGGCGGGGCTTTGGCGGGAAACTTCATTTCGGATGGCTTCTGGTGGGGGGTCTCGAGCGATGGGACGCCTCTGGCGGGAGCTCCGAGGTGTCGCGATGGGTCTTAAATGCTGTAGGACGGATCCGAGGGGTCGCGATGAGTCTTAAATGCCACGATTGCTCCTCTTCTCGGGAAACCCTATTCGCCGCCTCGTCGTGGGTTACCCGCCTTTTATAAGTCTCGTCCAAGGCGGTTGCCATCACTTTTGCCATTAGTCTTTTGCCCCGCGCCTCGGCTCCTTTCCTGCAACTCCGCTGTCCTCTTTGCTTTAACCTCTCGCCCCGCACCCCGGGCTTCTTTCTCACAACTCTGAGGTCGGGATGTCCACATCTTCGTCTTTGTCCCCTTCTCCTTCTCCTTCTGTAAGTTCCCGGGATGAGGTGGTGAGTAAGTCTTAAGTTAGCACCTCCTCGGAGGTCTCAGGGGGTTCGGTTGCGCTTGGGGCCCTTAAGTCGTGGCACGACGTGGACTCGATGGTGACCAAGGATCTTTTGAGAGTGCTCCGGGATCGCTATCGCATTCAGAGTGTTACGACATGCATGCCCCTCGGCCCGGGCAGCGGCCGTACAACCGGTTTCCCGACAAGTTCGGGTTGATCATCGGGGCGCTATTGGCAGGGTTACGGTTCTCGGTGCATCCTGTTATTATGGACTGTCTTGACTTTTGGGGGATCTCCCCATCCCAGGTGTCGCCAAACTCCTGGTGTTACTTGACCGCTCACAGGTCTCGCCTCGTCGGTTTCGACGCTTACTTTTCGCCTCGCTAGGCCCCTACCGTTCGATCAGTAGGGTCAGTCCTGCTTGAATCATGAGGCACCACCCCTCTAAATCGCCCCCCGACGAGTCAATCTAGCTTCGCCGCGCAGGTCTCGCCTCGTCGGTTTTGACGCTTCGTTTTCGCCTCGCCAGACCCCCTACCGTTCGATCAGTAGGGTCAGTCCTGCCCGAATCACGGGGCACCGCCCCTCTAAATCGCCCCCCGACGAGTCAATCCAGCTTCCCCGAGAGGTCAGCCAACATAATCGCATCATTCAGCCCCAGGCATGCCTCCTGGTCCATTGGGGACCCCGCGACACTCCTTAAAGGGGGGGGGGGAGAAGTGATATGGCATATTTTGGTCACATGATGAATCACTACCAACGTCGCACGCCATGTCCCAACCGATGTCAGAGTCTGACGCCACACACCATCAGAACCCTATGACGCACACCAAGTCAGGTTCAGTACTAAGACACTATGCGACACGACAACCCCCCAGAGCTTGGGGCGGAGCCGTCTGACGCCGCCAGGCATCTCCAAGATTCCAGCTCGTCAGAAAAGTCGTCCCCTCCCACAGGGTTCAGCGACCACACCGAACCGAGGCACAACCGACCCTCGCACAATAATATATAAACCTCTGGCCGACGTTCGGCCAAGGGGAGAAAAAAATTAAAGGAACACTAGACTGACTTGCTCGTCAGAGGGGCCAAAGTCGGGAACCACCCGACAGAGGCCGTTTTTGCAAGAAGGTGCTCGCTCCCGACCAGCAAGCGTCTCAACCCGAGAATCGCCATCCAGTGCACAAGGACGTGCTCTCAACCATTCTGGAGATGGAGAGGCATGGCCCCCTCCCCCATAAACGGCACCCGGATCGGACAAACCGAGGAACCCAACTAGCACCCCTCCGCGAGGACCCGACCAACCCCGCCGGCTCGATTTTCATCTGAGCCGCTCCAGAGCAACCAGCATCTCGACCCAGGAGACATCTTCCAACCACAAGGAAGAAACAATAAGCCAGCTCGGGTCTCGATCCACGTCAACCAACACCCCTTCCCGAGGACGCGGCCACCTCATCATCCTACTCACTCCGCCAGAAGCCCTCGACATCGGCCCATGGACCTAACCGTGCTGACACATCAGCCACAGTACTTCTGCCTGGGCAGGGGACAAGACAAGTATTACTTGACCGCTTGCAGCGGTTTCAAGGTTAGTGATATGCCCTCCAACAACAAAGGTAGGAAGAGGCATTTCTTCTATGTTAGTTGTGATCAATAGTGGGGCTTCAGGACCGAGTGGGCCTTTTGAACCATCGATAACGCCCCCACGTCGCTCTCTGGTGGAGACACAATGGTAGTAGATCATCTTTTCGGACCATCGATAATGCCCCCTCATCGCTCTCTGGTGGAGACACAACGGTCGTAGATCGTCTGAGGGTCATCCTGTCCTCTTCTCAGGCAATTAAGGAGATGACCGAGGAGTGGATGGTTGAAGCAGAGCTGAGCCCTGCTACCGGGGTTATGGCCATTCGCATATGATGGCTCGCTCGCTCGTCCGAAACCATCTGACCGTCACCTATTTTTGTAGAAATGGTGGACCTGCGATCGATGAAGAAGACGGTTCGTGCCAAGGCCATCGAGCCCCCGTCTCGGGGGAGGGCTTCGGAGGTGAGGTTGTCCCACCGGAGGGCACACTGAAGAGGGCGCTGGTATCACCAGCATCGGGGCACCCTCTCAAGAAGACGAAGATGGTGGCTCAGAAGACACTTGTGGGTCGGGCCACCTACTCGAGCGCCTCCTTGGAATCGCCCGAGGCTACTGCCCAGAGGGAGGGCTCGGGGAGCATGAAGGGGAAAGGGTCGGCCGAGTCGTTCGGCAGCGACCCTTCCAAAAGGATGCCGACGCGCCCATTGCCGGTACGGGAGTTGTGCCGCATCTATTCCTGGCCCCACGGTGGGCGGTACCAAGCCCAGAATATGGCTGACCTCCCGGTCAGGGTGCCGGGGGCCCCATACGCCACTCGGTGGCTGACCCTCCAGGTCGACAATCGTCTCTGGGACGATGGGCTAACCGCCCAGGAGTTCGTCCGAGGGGCGCTGCCCCCAGCTCTGGCGAAGGACCTCTACAGCTCCACCTCCGAAGTGCTAGTAGAGCGGGCGGTCAAGTCGCTCGTTTGGGTAAGTAGTGGCCTCCTTTCTCTAACCGATCCCCTCTAGCTTAGGCGTTGACACCGATTTTCGTGCAGAGCCAACACCTATGGTATGACATTGATCAACCGAGTCCTCGATGCCGGGCGGGTGATCGGGCGCCAATTGGAGATCGACGCCACCCTCCGGCTAGAGAACCTAGAGCTGCGAGCTAGTGGGGGGCCAGAGGCCATCGCCGTGGCCGAAGAGCGCGTCGCGGCGCTAGGCAAGGAGGTGGCTCGTCTAAAGACCGAGCTAGAGGAAAGCCGGTCACACATCCGCTCGTTGGATGATGAGCTGTTGACCTTCTCCCAGGATGTCGAGGCTGCCAGGTCGACGGCCCGAGCCGCTGTGGAGGCCCTGGAGGAGGAGCGGCTGGGGCTGCCTAAAAGGATCGAGGAGGCGATCGCCGGGTATAAAGCATCCTCTGGGTTCGAGCGTGGCTTGGTGAGGTTAGACCGGGTCACGTACGAGTACAGGTACTGGGTGGCCTGCGCTCGCTTCCGGGCGAAGTACCCGAACCTGGAGCTAGAGTCGGACCCGTTTGTTGATAACCCGGCGGATCAGGATGTCGACATGCCAGCAAACGTCCCCTTCGACGATGGGCCCACAACTCCCCCTCCGAGCTAAGGGCTTCGTCCTCTTTCCTTTTGTTGTTTTTGTTTCGGTCGGGGTTGGGACCGTGCCGCTCGACCGCCATGTGTATCATTTTCCATTATCAAGGAATACTTTTTGCTTTGACTTGCTCTTTTTTTCCGATTGCGGGTGTGTGGGCCTCGTATTTCTTCTCTGCATCCCGAGCAGCCTTCTTTACGGATAGAATTTTTTCAGGTTTGCCGCGTTCCATGTTCTTGGCAAGGGACTTCCCTCCATAGTCTCGAGTCGGTAGGTCCCCTCCTAGACCATGTCGTAGACTTGATAGGGTCCTTCCCAATTGGGTCGAGCTTTCCCCTTGCTTGGGTTGGGTCGCTCACTTCTGCCCTGCGGAGGACGAGGTCCCTGACCTTGATCAGCCACGAGCGGACCTTCCGGTTGTATATTCGGGCTGCTGCCTTCTTGTATGCCAAGGCATGTAGATGTGCCTTGGCCCTCCTTTTCTCGAGGAGATCCAGGTTTGCTCGGAGTCTTCTTGCTCGTACTTGGAGGTGCGTAGGGTTGGGAATAACATCTCGGGCGGAAGGACTGCTTTGGTCCCGAACGCCAGGCTGAACGGAGACTCCCCCAAGGCGGTTTTGGGAGTCGTCCGCATTGCCCAAAGGATGCTGGGAAGCTCGTCCACCCAGGCACCATATACGCCCGAGATTCTTCTCTTGAGGCCTTCCAGAATCGCCCGGTTCATCACTTCGACTTGGCCGTTGGTTTGGGGGTGCGCAACCGAGCTGAACTTCAACTGGATCCCGTATAACTGACAATAGGCCTTAAATTTGGTGTTGTTGAACCGAGTCCCGTTGTCGGCGATGATGGCCTTCGGGATCTCGAACCGGGTGATGATGTTCTTCCATGTGAAGCTCTCGACTTGCTTCTCGGTAATGGAGGCCAAGGGTTCGGCTTCGACCCACTTCGTAAAATAGTCGATCCCGACTCTGAGGAAGCATCACTGTCCCAACACTAGGGGGAAAGGCCCGAGGAGATCGAGCCCCCATTGGGCAAAGGGCTAGGTCACATCCATCAGAGTTAGGGGAACTACTGGCCAGTGCGACAGTCAGGCGTGACGCTGGCATTGCGGGCACTAATGCACATATGACATAGCTTCCTAGCACATGGTTGGCCAATAATACCCTTGCCGGAGGGTTTTGAAGGCCAAGGTTCGTCCCCCAATGTGCTCCCCACAAATCCCCTCATGGAGCTCGGTGAGGACCGTCTTGGCCTTCGGCAGCGTAGAAGGGGTTGAGAGAAGGCCCTCCGGTACAACTTCCCGCTGACGATGCAGTACCAGGCATGGGTTCGCCTCAACTGTCTCGTAGTCGCCGGGTCGCCGGGTCGCCGGGTTCCTCTCCCTTCACTTTGTAGCGGAGGATCTCCTCTATCCAGCTCGCTGGTAAATTCGTTTTAGCGACCTGGTGAGTCGCCACCGTTGGTGCTGCTATGGACTCGGTTGCTGAGGCCGACCTCGGGCTGCGGGTGGAGGCCGACCTGGCCAGTATGTCTGCCTACACGTTCTATGCCCGAGGTATTCTGGTAAGTGAAAAGCGGTTGAAGTAGTGGGCGAGTCGCTTTGCCTCCATCATGTATGACACCATCGTTGGGTCCCGGGCGTCATAGCTCCCACTGACGTGTCCCGTCACCAATTGGGAGTCGCTGAAGGCTTCGAGGTTGCTTGCGTGCATCTCCAGAGCGAGGCGTAGGCCGTGGAGTAGCGCCTCGTACTCGGCCTTGTTGTCAGTGGCTAAGAATTGTAATTGGAGCGACCTCTCGTAGGCTTCTCTTGACGGGCCTTTGAGGATGAATCCGACCCCGGCCGCTCCAGAAGTGGATGAGTCGTCCACATGCAAGGTCCACTTGTCCTGATTATGCTCCCCCTCCGCAGCATGGTCTTCTAGAGTTGGTTCGGCAATGAAATCAGCCAGTGCCTGAGCTTTGATGGCAGTCCTAGGGGAATACTAAATGTCGAATTCGCTAAGCTCGACCGACCATCGCAGCATGCATCATGATGCGTCAAAGTTGGAGAGGATCTGTCGTAGTGGTTGGTCGGTGATTACCTTGATCGTGTGGGCTTGGAAGTAGGGTCACAACTTCCAGGCCGTCTTGATAAGAACGAGAGCTAGCTTCTCGATCGAGGGGTACCGTGCCTCAGGCTCCCCGAGGATATGGCTGACATAATGTATGGGTTGCTGTGCTGGTGGTACCTCCCGAACTAACACCGAGCTGACGGCCTGTGCTGAGGCTGCCAAGTAGAGACCGAGGGTTTCACCCGTCTCAGGCAAGGTGAGTCGGGGCAAGCGGGCGAGGCATGCCTTCAACTTCTCGAAGGCTTCCTCACACTCGGAGGTCCATGTAAAGTTGTCGGCCCATCGCAGAGCCTGAAAGAAGGGGAGGCACTTGTCGCCTGAACGCGACACGAACTTGTTGAGTGCTACCAACCTCCCGGCAAGTCGCTACACCTCTTTGACCGAGCGGGGGGAGTGCATCTCGGTAACAGCTCGCACCTTGTCTGGGTTGGCGTCTATCCCTCGTTGGTGAACAATAAAGCCGAGGAACTTCCCCGAGCTGACCCCGAAAACGCACTTCGCGGGGTTCAGACGCATGTTGAACCGCCTGAGCGTTTGGAATGTTTCCGCCAGGTCGGTCGGGTGTGTGCTTGCGACCTTGCTCTTCATGATCATGTCATCCACGTATACCTCCATATTTCTCCTGAGTTGGTGCTTGAGAAGTTTGTCGACCATCCTTTGGTAAGTTCCCCCAGCGTTCTTTAGGCCGAAGGGCATCACCTTGTAACAATATGCCCCTCGATCGGTAACGAAGGTAGTATCTTCTTGGTCTTGAGTCGCCATTCGGATTTGGTTGTAGCTTGAGAATGCATCCATGAACGTGAGGTGTTCATGGCCTACGGTGACGTCAACCAATTGGTCTATCATGAGGAGCAGATAGCAGTCCTTGGGGCATGCCCAGTTGAGATTAGTGTAATCAACACACATCCTCTAGCTCCCATTAGGTTTTTTAATGAGAACTACATTCGATAGCCACCGGGGGTACTTAACCTCAGTAATGAACCCGGCCTTCATAAGGCGATCGACCTCGTCTCCGATCACCTTTTGCCGGTCGAGGGTGAACCTCCTTGGTCATTGTTTCACCCGTCGTGCCTCGGGGTTGATGTTGAGCCGGTGTTGGGCCACTTCTGGATCGATCCCGGGCATTTCTTCGGGGGACCATGCAAACATGTCGGTGTTCTTCCTCAGGAAATCGACAAGGTGGTGCTGGTCCACTTCAGGGAGTGTGGCTCCGACCTTAACGGTCTGGTCGGGTCAGCTCCTCTTCAGGGGCACCTCGATGAGTGACTCGGGGGGCTCCTGCAGCACTGGTGGTATGGGTTCTTTGCAGGGGTCAGGAATCGGAGTCAGGTGCGGCTTTGCTGGGAGAGTAACCGCGGTGAGGTAGCATCGCCTTGACTCCCCTGGGTCACTTCGGGCCTCCCCAATCCTTGCCGAGGTTGGGAACTTGATGGTTCTGTGGTAGGTGGAGACCACCACCTTTATCCTGTTGAGCGTTGGGCGGCCGAGGATGATGTTGTAGGCCGAGGGCAGATCGACTACCATGAAGGTGGCCATTATTGTCTTTGCCCTCGGCTCCTCCCCAATGGTGATGGGGAGGACCGTGGTCCCAAGCAGGGAGATGAAATCTCTTGTGAATCCCGTAAGTGCTGACGCCATAGGGGTGAGGTCTCCCTCGGTCAAGCCGAGCCTCTTGAAGGCGTCGAAGTAAAGAACGTTGGCGGAACTCCCGGTGTCAACTATCACCCTCTTGACCCGGGCGTTGGCGATCTGGATGAAGATCACTAGAGTGTCGTCGTGATGGGAGTGCTCGGCTTCCCCGGCCCCAAAGGTGATATCAGGCTCAAGCTCAGGCCGGGGACGTTTCTCGACTGTGCTACGGGCGTAGGCCTTTCTTGCCGCAGAGCTGTTGCCACCGGCCACTGGTCCCCCAGAGATGACGTCGATCTGCCTCTCGACGGGTCCCCTGGGGGGTGGGGTCGCTTCCTGAGATTTGAGGTAGCTTCCGAGGTGACCTCTCCAGATCAGTGCCTCTATTTGATTCTGGAGGTCATAACAGTTCTCTGTGTCGTGCCCGTGGTCCTGGTGGAACCTGCAATATTTGAACCGATCCCTTTGAGTGGCCTTCATAGGACGACGTTGTTGCAACAGACCCGTCTCCCTAATTTGGAGGAAGATCTCGGTGTGGGACGCATTTAGGGGAAGAGGCGGGGGCCTCGGGAGCGGTAGCTCTTGTCGGCCGAGCCCGCGGTGGGGTGCTGCCAAGGTTATTGAGGTTGTTCCCCGGGACAGTTCTACCCTCGGCCTCTTGCCTTCTATGCGCTTCACCGGCACCAATGCTTCGGCGGCGACATGCTGGTTGGCACGTTGGAGCATTTCGGAGATGGTCACTGGCGGTTTCTCAATCAGCGACCAGAAGAACCTCGAAGGCTTGAAACCCATCATAAAGGCCTGCAAGATTAGAGAGGGGTGAGCGTCTGGAAACCCCCGGATCTCAATGGCAAAATGCACCACGAACTGAGAGAGCGACTCGTCTTCACATTGGGATAACGCGAGTAGGGTGGCCATGGAAGGCCTAGGTCATGCGCTGGCGAGGAAGTTTTGCTCGAACTCCCCGGCGAGCTGATCGAAAGATGAGACTAAGGATTGGCGTAGCCGGCTGAACCACGTTCGTGCCGATCCCCTCAGGGTGGTTGGAAATGCCCGGCACATCAACGTATCGGAGGAGCCATAGAGGGCCATCTAGGCCCGGAATACTGAGACATACTCCATGGGATCGGAGCTACCGTCGTATGTCTCTAGTGTCGGTAGTCTGAAGTTGAGGGGTACTGGCTTGTCCTGTACTTCCTGAGTGAAAGAGGACCTGCCTGAGCCACCTTCGCTTGACTCAACCCGCGATTTTCGGAACTCATACTGGAACGCGTCCAAGCATTGGTTGACCCGGGACAGATGGGTTCTAAGCGAGTCGTCCGTCGAGTCGGACAATATGGCGTCGGGCTCGAGATGAGATAGCGTGACTTGGCAGGGCGCGGGTACATCTTGCCCGGGAGGACCCCTCGGGTCAGTTGCTTGCTCTCAAGCTTCTCCGACCCCGACCCGTTCCCCTCTCGGGTGCTGCCAGGTCGGGTCGATCGGGGGCGTCGCTAGCCGCACGATCTGAGGAATGATCGGAGTGAGCGTTTGCATCATGCTCGTCATGGCCTGCACTTGCTTGGTCAGGCTAATGAATGCCTCGGGTGTAACGGTCGAGGGCCCTGTGGTGAGCCCCGGGTCGTTGAATAGACGCTAGTAGCAATCTAGCGTCGAAGTCGGGATCCCCTCGCCTCCAGGGGCGGGGAGGGCCCGACCTTCTAGTTCAATGGAAGGGAGGTCGGTCGGTGGTTCTCTCCCGGGGAGAGCTCCCGCCAGATACGCCTACGACATGGGCCCTCCTTCTAGTGCCAAAATGTTAGTGCACAAAAATATCGTGGCTGATGTGTCAGCATGGTTAGGTCTACGAGCCGATGTCGAGGGCTTCTGGCAGAGTGAGTAGGATGATGAGGTGGCCAGGTCCTCGGGAAGGGGTGCTGGTTGGCGTGGATCGAGACCCGAGCCGACTTACTGTTTCTTCCTTGTGGTTGTAAGATGTCTCCTGGGTCGGGACGCTGGCTGGTCGAGAGTGGTCGCTCTGGAGCGGCTCGGACGAAAGTCGGGCTGGCGGGGTTGATTGGGTCCTCGCGAAGGGGTGCTGGTTGCATTCCTCGGTCTGTCCGATCCGGGCGCCATTTATGGGGGAGGGGGCCTCGCCTCTCCATCTCCGGAATGGTTGAGAGCACGTCCTCGTGCACAGGATGGTGATTCCCGGGTTGAGACGCTTGCTGGTCGGGGACGACGCCTTCCTACAAAAACGGCCTCCGTCGGGTGGTTCCTGACTTTGGCCCCTTCGACGAGCAAGTCAGTCGAGTGTTCCTTCGATTTTTTTCTCTCCCCTGGCCGACGTTCGGCCATGGGTTTATATATTATTGTGCGAGGGTTGGTTGTGCCTCGGTTCGGTGTGGCTGTTGAACCCTGTGGGAGGGGACGGCTTTTCTGACGAGCTGGCATCTTGGAGATGCATGGCGGTGTCAGACGGCACCACCGCGAGCTCTGGGGATTGTCATGTCGCATAGTGTCTTGGTACGGAACTCGACTTGGTGTGCGTCATAGGATTCTGATGGCGTGTGGCGTCGGACTCTAACATCGGTTTAGATGTGGCGTGCGACGTTGGTAGTAATTCATCAGGGGACCAAAATATGCCCTATCACCAAGGTAGTGGAGCTTGCAGCTGCCGGAACACCGCACACCCTAATGTACTAAGAGTTATCAGACCATTAGAAGAAGCTCAAAACTAGCAGAGACTCTCCAAAGACTATATGAAAACAGCATTACTTCCTCCTAGTGCGGAAGCCTGTCTTGATCTTTTTGAAATGCTCAAGTCGTAGGGTTTAATCTTTCTTTACGTTTTCTGCGCTTTCATGGTGCAAGCAAAGGCAGGCCAAAGGTGATGGGGAATGGTGACCATGAATGCCAGTTTCCTGGTGTTGGGTGTGTCACTGGAACCATTTTGTGCAACGATATGTGATGTGGTTTGGTAGGTTAACCTGATCTTCAATAAATAAATGAAAAGTACTCTGAGAGATAGAGAGAGACAGACAGAGAGAAACTAGGGTTTGTTGGTCTGAGGATGAACAGAGTGTGTCATGTGCAATGGAAGTGTGGCTAATCATTGTTTAATCTTCTCTGTGACACACTGCTCATGGCAATATAGCTCCGCAGACTGTTCCAAGTACTCTATCCATTATTTGTGGTTATGTATGCCAGAAC
>LVTN01003465.1:5420-17141 GCA_001649415.1 Musa itinerans
TAACTTAATCTATACTCTAACTATGACAATTACGACATGATTACTGTAATTCTGTGTTCCGGTGCATCAATCGCTCTTCTAGCGAGCTTCCGGCGAACATCCGACAAACTCTCAGCGATGCTCCGGCGGACTCCCGGCAAGCTCTTGGACTTCGCGACGATCTTCTTGGCGAGTACCGTTGAGCTTCTATGGCAAGCTCCAGGACTTCTTGGTTGGTTCCCGCAGAACTTCCGACGAACTCTCGTACTCCCAACGTGATCTTTATCTTGACTCCGGCATAACACCTACTGCATGTCTTACTGCCATCGTAGTTAATCCTACACACTTTTCTCAACATATAGATTAGATCAACAAATGACAATTGACTTCATCATCAAAATTCGAGATTCAACATTTTTAAGTGCCTCAGTTTCTTGCATTCATAGCAGATAATTATGTCCTTTTTTAGTTTGTTTTTGTTCTTAGAGTCTTGTTTTACAATATTTGTTTTGTTCCTTTTTGTAAATTTTTTAAAATTTCTTGTGAGGAGTGTCAAGTCATCATCATCACTTGAGCTTTCACTCGAGTTTTCTTCGGTTCTAAGTGTTAGGATCGAAATCAACACTAAGAGCGGGGGGGGGGGGGGGGAATTAGTGCTTTTATAAAAATAATGATTTAGAAAAACCTCGTTCGATAAACCCCATATCGAAAAGATGCTTAACTTGAAAACATTTATAGAATGTAAGGAGCAATAAAATCATTAAGCAATAAAGTTAAATAGCAAAAGACAAGAGTACAAATGATTTATAGTGGTTCGGTCATCATGACTTACATCCACTCCCGATTCCTCCTCCGTTGAGGCCATCAACGTCCACTAACGATCTTCCTTCAATGGGTGAAAACCAACTATTCTCTTACAACTCTTTTCTCCTTTTGACAGGCTCAGAAGAGTACCTTTACACCCCTTTTTTATAAAGTTTCCCTCACACTCTCCCTTAGAATAGTCTCTAAACTTTAGGAGGAGGGACTCTACACTTTACAAAGGTTTACAACTTTAGAATCACAATGTTTTGTTCTAATTTTTTGCTTTCTTAAGCAGGAAAGATTGGGGTATTTATAGACCCCAAATGGTTTCAAAAAATGGAGCCAAAATTTAAATCCCCAAGATTTCAAGGTACTAGCGGTACAATCGCCTGTGCTGAGCGATACCACCGCTTACAGCACTGACATTGGGCGATACTACTGCCCAGTCTGTGTTGAATCTCATATTTTGATGATGAAACCAATTGATAAGTGTTTATGATTTAATCTACGTTTTGAGTGACGTAGGATACTTCGATCAGGGAGAGACAATTAAAGCAGGAAGAATCATGTTGGGCCGGAGGAAAACGTGTCAAAAGATTAAACGTCGGGCCGGAGGATCGGTTGATGTATCGACAGAATGCTTCGGGCCATGGATTCGGGCATCGAGCCAAGAAGAGAGGATATTGCGCCAAGGATATCGGACGAGGTCAACTGTCCGATTGGACAATAGGCCACAAAAGAGGACGATGCGCCAAAGAATCGGACGAAGGGTCAATGGACCAATGACATGTCGGATGACATAATTCACACTTAGTAATAATTGTCTAGATCGAAGTGTGTTTTTATGTGTGCAGGATTAACTATGATTGCAAGGCATAAAGCAAAATAAAGTCTCGGAGTTAAGAACGTGATTTCGTTGGGAGTTCGAGAGTTCGTCGAAAGCCCGGACGTTCATCGGAAGTTCTTCCGGAACCAACCGAGAAGTCCAGGAGCTTGCTAAAGAAGCTTGTCGGAACTTACCAAGAAGAACGTCGTGAAGTCCAGGAGCTTGCCGGGAGTCTGCCGGAACATTGCCGAGAGATCGTCGGAAGTTCGTCGGAAGCTTGACGGAAGAAATCCGACTTATCTTGCTTAAAATATGTCTTAGGAATCGTAGTTAGCACATAATTAGAGTTGGGATTGGGAGGTAATCCCATCAACTCTGTTAAGGGCCAATTGGGCCCGAAGTTGGGCTGGTTTGGGCCGGATTCAAGACCCAACTAGGGTGCTGAAACCCTGGTCGATAGTGGCACCACTTGGGGAACAGCACCCCAGGAAATCTGGGCGGTGGTACCATCGACAACAATGCTGCCAGCGATGGTACCGCCCCTGTTCGATAGTGGTATTGCCCAGTAGCAGATCCTGTAGCGGTAGTACCACCCAGGAACGGCGGTGGTACCGCCAGTACCTAGGAAACCTGGGATGAGACCTTTTTAGGCTCCAAGTTTGAATCAACTTGAAACCTATAAATACCCCTCTCATCCCTGGTTAACATACATAAGTATTGAGAGTAAAAAGGAAAGAAACTCTACTGTAATCTTGTGTGAAACTCCTCTCAAAGTTCTAAGTGTTAGAATAATTTAAGAGAGGAGTGAGTGGGGGTGTAAGGGTTATCTCCTAAACCCGATAAAAGGAGAAAGAGCTGTAAGAGGGAGGTTGATCTTCGCTTATTAAAGGAAGATCGATAGTGGATGCCGGTGGCCTCAATGGAAGAGGAATCGGTGGAGTGGATGTAGGTCACGACGACCGAACCACTATAAAAATCTGGTTTACCTTTTCTTTTGTGCAATTTATCTTACTGCAAACCTCCTTACTTGCTTACTGCTTTCAATACGTTTACGAATACGCTTTCAAGTTGAGCAAGTTTTCGAAATCGATTTTATCGTACGAAATGAAAGAAATTTTTAGAACCGACCTGATTTTTACCGCTGCACTAATTCACCCCCCCTCTTAATGTCGACTTGTTCCTAACAGTCTGGCAGTACCACCGCCTGACACTGGGCGATACCACCATCCAGTCTAACAGTACCACCGCTTGACATAGACTCGGAGACTGTCTTAGAGACTAAGCCGATGGCGGTTCCACCGCCTGGACTGACGGTGTCATCGCCTGACCCAACTTTTGGGTCACTGAATGGACCTTTCTCTTAGCCCAAAACAGCCCCATATCAGGCCCAATGGACCCCTAATTAAGTTGACATAATTATATTTAAACCAACTCAATTAAAACTCTAAACTAATTCGATCTAGACAAATTATTACAAATCACGAATCATATATTGTCCGGCATGTCATTGGTTCTTCCGACACTTCGTCCGATCTTTCGATGCATCGTCCTCTCCTTCAACGTATTGCCCAATCGACATGTTGACTTCCTGCAATATATGATCTATTTAGTGCATAGTCCTTCTGCCGGCACGTCGACCAATCTTCTGACATATTCAACTCTGGCACAATATCCAATTCCTCCTGCTTTAGTCAATTTCCCTCACCTTGATTGAAGCTAGTCTTGTGTCACTCAAAACACAAATTAGATCACAATCTCATCAATTGATTTTATCATCAAAATTCAAGATTCAACACTAAGTGTTATCCTTCTTGTTCTTTATAAGGTTGTTTTTATGTTCATCGTATGTCTTGCAAGTCATTTCATAGGTCATTAATGATTATATGAGTTCTTCAAGAGGAAAATTGTTTAAGTCCTTCGCTTCTTGTATTGCAATTACCTTTGAATCCCAACTTTTTAGAAGGGATCTTATAATTTTATTTACAAATTCGGGTAAATCATTTACCAAGAACTTTCAAATAATTGATAACATCCATAAAATGAATATACATGTCCAATGGTTTCACTTAACTTCATTATAAATAATTCATAATTATATACTAAAAGATTTATCTTAGATTCTTTTACTCTACTTATGCCTTCCTGATAACTTCAAATCTATGCCAAATATCATTTGTAGTTTTTTATGTAGAAACACAATTAAACTCATTCTTATCTAAAGCATAAAACAAAGCATTCATAACTTTGGCATTTAAAGAAAATATTTTCTTCTCAGAATCATTCCATTCATTCATAGGTCTAGAGGATTTTTTAAAACCACATTCAACAACATTCCATAAATTAAAGTCTATAGAAATAAAAAAATTCTCATTCATATTTTCCAATACGTGTAGTCCATCTCATTAAACATAGGAGGACGAGTGATACAGTAACCCTCTTGATTACCAAAAAAAGATATATAATCTCTCTTGGATATTAAACCAACTGAGAGAACTTGGTTCTAGTACCAATTATTAGGATCATAAAGGCACTAAGAGGAAGGGTGAATTAGTGCTTTCGAAAAGTTGAAGCGATTCTAAAATTTATTCGATCAAACTCGTATCATAAATACATTTAACTTGTAATATGAGTAAAAATAGTGAGCAACTAAATTAGTAAGTAATAAGAATGAAAAGTACAAAGGAAATGCATATCGAATTTATAGTGGTTCGATCGTCATGACTTACATCCACTCCCGATTCCTCCTCTATCGAGGCCATTGACTTTCACTAACGATTTTCTTTCAATAGGTGAAGATCAATCACCCTTGTTATAACTCTTTTCATATTTTCACAGGTTTAGAAGAGAACCTTTACGACTCTTTTTAACAAGTAGTCCTTACAACTCCCTTAGAATGACTTTGAAGATTGAGGAGGAAGAAACTCAAGACTTTTAATAGAGTTTGCACACTTAGAATCACAAGTTTTTGATACTCTTTTCTTGCTATCTCAAGCAAGAATAAGTGGGGTATTTATAGGACCCAAATGGTTTCAAAAATAAAGCAAAGAAAATCTCATCCTCAGGTTTTCGAGGTGCTGGTGGTACTACCGCTAGTGTTGGGCAATACCACCGCCTGTAACACTGAGTACTGGCGATACCACCGCTAGTCTGGGCAGTACTACCGCTAGTTTGGGCGCTACCACTGCCTAACACTAGTGGTATCACTGTCGGGTCTTTCGGAAATGTACACTTCATACTTTCTAGCTCATAGGCGGTTCCATCGCCTAGTCTAGCGGTGCCACCGCTTGACCCAACTGCATGTCACTGAATGGGTCTTCTAATAGGCCTAATTTAGCCCTGATTCAGGTCCAATGGGTTCCTAATTGAGTTAGCATGGTTACACCTAAAACCAACTCAATTAAAACCTAAACTACGATTATCAAGACATGAACGATTATAAAACATGAATCATATGTTATCCAGCATATCATTAGTTCATCCGAACTCTTGGCGTGTCATGCTTTCCTTCAGCGTATTGCCCGATCCATCAGCATATTGACTCTCGCAATATTCGATTTTGGCGCAATGTCCAATCCTTCCAGCCCGATATAAAAATCGAAGTTAGTCTTAAATCACCTTTCTCAAACACTAATTAGATTATAAACTCATCAATTATTTTCATCATCAAAATATGAAATTCAACAAAAACAAACCTACATATTAGATTTTCTATATTTTCTCTATTCACAACACTTCTTGATATACCCAAAATAAGAGCAATATTAATGAGACTAAAGTCAATTGAGACATAATGAATACAAAAGTGAAACCCTCCATCAAATGTTTTATAATACTAAAAAAGGTAGATTGACTGGTCGAAATATTGGAAATATCTCCTGTATGAACAAATTGAGTCCTCCTACATTTATATGACACTGCCTAATGGAAATAAAGTGTATATGACCTCTACTCCTAAAACTTGATTCATAAAGAAAGATAACGGTGACGAAGACAACATCGACTTTACATCTAACAAAAAATAATATAATTAATTAATTACATATAACATAATAATATTTATTATAAATATAATCAAATATATTAGGTATCATAATTTCTTCGCCTGTATTTTCTTTAGAAGTCAGAAGAGATCTATGCAAAGTCTTTTCTTTATATATACATAAGTAAATATTTCCAATACGAAAAAGATAAAATAATATTTTCAATATAGGGAACCAAAATCATCAAGTTATCAAATATAAGCTAATGATACTCACTAAAAATTAAATAAATTTAAAATTTTAATAAAGAACAAACTAGTAGAAAATTATTATTAACTAATTAGAAAATAACTTTAGGTAAACATATATAATATACTTCCAACAACGAGCATTACAACCAAGATCACAGAAGAAATAACAAGTTTATTACTATGCCATTGTTGAGATGTTTTTATGGACTACCAGGGGACGGAAGCGTCAAAAGATTTCAGATCATACAAAAAGTTCCCAGCACTCTACTATTTTTTTCACATTTATGTTTGAAATCAGTAGTTGTTATTAGTTGTTATGCTTCTTTATACACTAATCAGGAGAGTGATGTAACTTCCGTATACATATAATTTTTGTTAGGATGTGAAGTTGAAGGATATATACTGTGAGCAATTGTATGATACTGTCAGTTGATCACTTGATTATAGATCAAATTATGCATATATAGGAAAGATCGAAAGATCAGTTGATCTCCACTGTTTCATTAGCATCGAAACACAAGGATTAAGGCTTAAGACAAAATCTAATGATAAAATTAACATAGTATATGTGTTACTTAGCCGACCAAGGTTGTGTAGTGATTTCTAGGGTTGACTTTTGGCTCACCTACATAGCATCGACGAGAGGTCGTTACTATTGCTAAGGCCACCGTTAGTTGTAATGTATCATCAAGGAAGGGAACCAATCACTGATAAGATATAATTATAATACTATTGAGGATATGTAGTCGTCACTGTCAAAAGAGGGAATCCTGAGAAGATATTATTGCCGAGAAGTAGAGATCATCGAAAAGCAGAGATAATTACTACCCTTATACATTAAAATTACGCTCAATACAGTTTATCATATTACATTTACTCCTTTGCCCATTTAAGATTATAGGTTCGACTCAAGACACTCCAATCGAGTTGGACTGTTTGATCACAGCATGATTCAAAGGTTTTATAGAAATGTTTAGAAAAAAAATATTTCTAAGTAAAAAAATTAATTAAAAGGGCGTTATTGTGTAAAACGCCAACCGTAAAACTTTTTTTAAAAAAGGTAAAATGCCCATTGTTTGTGAAATCAATCCACATATTAGTCAAGTAAAAAATTATTAGCTCGATGACTCGATCGGAAGTGAGTGATTGGATGCGCTGATGTGAAGTCCACCACTTCTGATGGCTCACAAAGATGAACCCTCCGAGTCAATTCGTTCGTTGACTCAAAATGAGCACAAGCGATAAGTCACATCATGCTGGGTAACATCATGCAATCGGGAAGATATTATCCAACGGACGAAATGACGTGAACGGGACTCGAATCTTTTTTTTTTAACATTTTGTTCCAGTACATGTCTATCCCCACACCGCTCCTATTCGATGGCAATCTATCCGAATGACTAACGGTAATTCTCCTTGTGAGACCTATTTCGTAGGTCCCATTGTTGTAGGTGGGCGAGGCGGGCACGTCATCAACGAGCAGGGAAAAAAAAACAACGCATGTATACGGGTAAATCTTTTAGAAAAGTTTCTGTTTTTAATTTTTTTTCTATCGAGCGCCTTTATTTTGATTTTTTTTCATATAGAACTCCAATTTTTTCACGTAAACAAAAAATATCATCAACCACTAATTTATCAGTCTTCCAATTTCCCTCTCTTTTGAGCCAAAATCAAAATCAATTATGACATTGGACCGATTTAAATCACCAGTCCTGAATAAATAATGGTCAATAAAATGAATATATATTAATTTATATTATAAAAATATTAAATGATTGTAAAAATCAACAATAAAATTAAAATAAAGTATTATGAAATAATAAAATTATGAAAATAAATTAATATTAATATTAATAACTATTATTAAAATATAATATAATAATATAATTTATATATTTTACATAATAATTAAATATTAAATTAATCAATAAACATTTATAATAAATAAATATTAAATTAATCAATAAACATTTAATATTATTTTTTAAAATTCTCAAATTTTTAGAAAATCTTAAAAGTAACTTACAAAAACTAAATGACAATTTCTATAATTTTTAAGATTTAAAATAGGCATTTTTAAATTATTTTAGCTCTTCAATACTTGATTTTTTATTTTGTCTAACTTAAAGTAAATTTACAATCTCTATAGGCCAAAAACCACTAGAATATTATCATAGAAGATTTTATAAAATTTTGAGAAAAATCAAAATGAGGTTTCATTATTCTTTAGAGACCTGAGTTATATTAATTTTTTTTAATAATATTATATTATTTTTGGGTTCTATTAAAAAAAGTGTAAAAATGTAAGTCTTTTTTTTTCAAAATGTCAAATTTATAACAAATTTAGCCAAAATATCAATTTTATTTTATTAAAGAAACTTTTACGAAGTTTTAAGATAAATAATACTTTTGGGACTCTGAGTTGCATAGTTTTTGAATGAGATTGTATATATTTTTTAATCTTATTTAAAATTAATATAATATTATTTTAAAGATAATGTAGCTTAAGTTTGTTAGGATTAAAATCGACACTAGGGGGTGAATTAGTACCTAAGGAAACAATGTCGATTCGAAAAACTTCAATGATTTAAAAGTTTGATTCGATGAAACCGTATCAAAAATGATATGGAAATCTACTTACTTAGAGTAAACGTAATAAGTAGTTAAAATAGAAAAATAATAGTAATGAAGAGTAGAAAGAAGATGCACACCAAATTTATAGTGGTTCGGTTGTCATGACCTACGTTCACTCCCGATTCCTCCTCCGTTAAGGCTATTGGCATCCACTAGCAGTCTTCCTTCAATGGGCGAAGACCAACTACTCTTTTACAACTCTTTTTCCTTTTCACAGGTTTAAGAAACAATTTTTACAAGCCTCACACATCTCTTAGATTGATCACAAAGCTAAAGAAAGAGGATGAGGACACTTAGCACTTTTTCAATACTATTACAACCCAAAATCTCAAGACTCTTGTTCACACTTTCATGCTCATTCATGTAGGAAAGAGTGAGATATTTATAGGCCCTAATAGTTCCAAAATTGAAGCCAAAAAGTGTCTCATCTCCGATTTTCGTGGTACTGGCGGTACCATCGCTTATAGACTGACATTGAGCAGTACCACCGCTTGATAGAGTCTTAGAGACTAGGCTCTAGCAGTACCATCACTTGAGAAGGCGATACCACCGCTTGACAGCATTAATTATCGGTGGTACCACCACCCAATCTAGGCAATACCACCGCCCAAACCACTTGAGAGGCAAAGCCCCAAAAGGTTTCATCGCCTAGTTTGGGTGGTACCACCACCTCACGTGGCTCCAAGTGGCTGAATGAGCCATCCAACTGACCTAATTCAGTCATGTTTTGGGCCTAATTAGCCCCTAATTGAGTTAGTAGGATTTCTCCCAAAACTAATTCAAATTAAAGTCCTAACTACGATAGGTAAGGCTAAAACAATTATGATACAAGCAATCTAAGTTGTCCGACACATCAATGGTTCAACCGAACTCTCGGTAAACTTCCGATGATCTTCCAACGAGTTTTCGGCGAACTCCCAACGAACCTTCGGCGAGCTTTTGGTGAACTCCCAATGAACTTCTAGCGAGCTTTCACTACATCGTCTGATCCTTCGATGTGTCCCCCCGATTCATCCGGCCCAATGCTCGATCATTGACTTCTGCCCAACATTCGATTATTTTTTTATTATTTTACCTTTTTAACGACTGTAGTTAGTTTTCCATCACTTATCTCAACACATGGATTAGATCATTAATTCATCGAATGATTTTATCATTAAAATCCGAGATTCAACAAAGTTCATTTTTATCCATAAATATAAAATTTTTCATGAAATGTTGAAGATATAATTAAGTCATAATTGATTATTTTTTTTCTATTTTTGGGCTGAAAAAATATATATTTTTAGTTAATTCATAATTTTAATGTTGAAATTACATTTTTTTTGCCTAAAAGTTTTATGGAACCTTGAAAATGTCTTATGAAGTCCTAAATGATTATTTTTCATTTTTATACTTTTAAAATACATAGTTTTAGTTAATTTAACCCTTAAAGTGCTGATTTTTTAATTTTTGGTCAATCTAAGGTTAATTTAGAAAAAAATTGTTCACAAAATCACTTCTACATTATTATAGAAACTTTTCTAAAATTTAATACCAAAATAATACTTTTTGGTCTCTCTGTATTATAATGCTTTTGAATGGGTTATACTATATTTTGTTCCCATTCAAAAATAATATGACTTAGTTCTACTTTTATCCAAAACACTAAAATTTTTATTAAACCTTAAAAAATTCAAATGAAGTCCTAATTGACAAAATTTTCTATTTTTGAACCATTAAAAGACCTATTTTCAGTTAATTTTATTATCAAAAGACTGAATTTTTTTATTGTTTTAACTTTTTTGCTAATTTAATTTGAAATTAAATTGTCTTTTGGCCAAATTTTCATGAAACCTTGAAATGTCTAATGAAGCTTGAGTGACCATTATTTTCTATTATTGGAGCATTAAAGGACCAAATTTCAATTAATTAAGCACTTAAAATGCTAAAATTTTCTATTTTTAATTTTTGGCCAAAAGTTTCATGAAACCTAGAAAAATCCAGTGAAGCTCTAAGTGATCATTTTTTTAGGCCTTTAAAAGATATTTTTGAGTTATTCAACCCATAAAAGGCTAAATTTATTTTCTTATTTTTGGTCGATTTAAGGTTATTTTAGAATATATTTGGTCACAAAATCAATTCTAAGTTATCAGAGAAACTTTTATAAAGTTTTGAGATTATTAACTTTTGGCATCTAAGTTACAATATTTTTTAATTGGGTTACACTGTTTTTAGGTCCTTAAAAAATAGTATAAAACTCATTTTTAAAATAGTGTAATTAATGACTATTTTTAATAAAAAACATGAGCATATATTTAAGCCTTTGTTGACTATTACTTTTGTTTTTGAGTCAATAAAAGATATATTTTCGATTAATTTAGTTATTTAAAGATTGAAATTTTCTAATTCTTTCATTTTTTGGCTAATTTTAGCTGAAATTAAAAGGTCTTTGGATCAAAATTTTCATGTTACCTTGGAAATAACTGTGAAGCCTAAATGATCACTGTTTTATATTTTGGACCTTGAAAGTATCTATCTTCAGTTAATTAAGCACTTAAAAGTTTAAAATTTTTATTTTTTTCAATTTTGACCAATTTGAGGTGAAATTCCAATGTTTTTTACCCCAAAGTTTCATAAAACCTTGTAAATTTCTAATGAAGCTTTCAATGACTACATTTTTATTTTTATTCCTTTTAAAAAATATTTTTATTCATTCAACCCTTAGAAGGCTGAAAGTTCTTTATTTTACTTTTTTTTGCCAATTTAAGGTGAATTTAAAACAAATTTGCTCATAAAAATCACCTCTATTTTTAACTTTATCCAATTTAAGTTAAAATAACTAGGTCTTTTGACAAAAAATTTTCTTTAGGAAATATCTTAGAAGCCCTAAATGATAATTTCTTCTATTTTTAGGCCTTCAAAAGATATATTTCAGTTAATTTAACCCTTAAAAGTTGATTTTTTATTTTTATTTTTGACAAATTTAAGGTGAATTTAGAACAAATTTGACCATAAAATCACTTCTACATTATAAGATATGTTTTTCCAAAATTTGAGATAAAAAACTTTTTTTTTTCTCCTAATTTATCTTCTATTTTTAGGCCTTCAAAAGATATATTTCAGTTAATTTAACCCTTAAAAGTTGATTTTTTATTTTTATTTTTGACAAATTTAAGGTGAATTTAGAACAAATTTGACCATAAAATCACTTCTACATTATAAGATATGTTTTTCCAAAATTTGAGATAAAAAACTTTTTTTTGGC
>LVTN01003467.1:4411-19987 GCA_001649415.1 Musa itinerans
GGCTTGTTGCCCAATCGGTGGTTGACCTCCGCAACCCCGATATCCTTGGCGCAATTCCGCTCTCCTTGGCCCGATGCCCGACGTCCGAAGCCTTCTGCCATCCAATATCCTGA
Organism: Musa itinerans; assembly: GCA_001649415.1. Lineage (NCBI taxonomy): Eukaryota > Viridiplantae > Streptophyta > Magnoliopsida > Zingiberales > Musaceae > Musa > Musa itinerans. Next base: position 4,525 of record LVTN01003467.1, read on the forward strand.
CGTGATCTCCGGCGACAATGTCAATTCCTCCTGCGTCAATTGTCTAATCCTGATCAAGTAGACCTGCATCACTCAAAATGCAGTTAAACATCTAAACACAATCAATTAGTTTCATCATCAAAATCCGAGATTCAACATATGCCTTGATTGATATTATAGTTAATCCTTCATACTTTTCTCAACATATAGATTTGATTAAATAATTTACCAATTGATTTCATCATCAAAATCCGAGATTCAACATATGCCTTGATTGATATTATAGTTAATCCTTCATACTTTTCTCAACATATAGATTTGATTAAATAATTTACCAATTGATTTCATCATCAAAATCCGAGATTCAACATATGCCTTGATTGATATTATAGTTAATCCTTCATACTTTTCTCAACATATAGATTTGATTAAATAATTTACCAATTGATTTCATCATCAAAATCCGAGATTCAATAGTCCGCCCAGTGCAGGCGATGGTACCACCTTTACCCGAAAGACCCGGAAATTTAAATTTTTGGCTCAATTTTTGAAATAATTTAGGGCCTATAAATACCCCACTTGGGCAGCAAGAATTCTTGAGGAAAAAACTAAGTAAACTCTACCAAAACTTTGAGTTCCCTCCTCCTAGTACTTAGAGTTAGTCCTAAGAGAAATGTGTGAGGGACTACTTGTAAAAGAGTGGCTTATAAGGGTTGTCTCCTAAACCCATGAAAAAGAGAAAGGGTTGTGAGAGGGTAGTTGGTCTTTACCCATTGAAGAAAGACTAGTAATCGAAGCCGGTGGCCTCGAGTGAAGAGGAATCGGGAGTGGATGTAGGTCACAACGACCGAATCACTATAAATCCAATGTGCTCATTTCTTTTGCTGCTTATTATTATTGCTTACTTAGCTGCTCACTTTACTTTATATTTACTCTAAGTCAAGCTTAAACACTTTCTGATACGGGCTTTGTCGAAATGATTTTAATTGAATGAAATTTTTTTAAACCGTCATTTTTACCGTTGCACTAATTCTCCCCCCCCCCCCCCACCCCCCCCTCTTAGTATCGACACGATCCTAACAGTTTGGAGTGTGTGAACAGCAAGAATGGTCGGCCCCTTCTTGATCGCATGGTGTATGTGAAAAGGAGGATTGCGCAACGATTTGAGGAGAGTGTTCACAGCCCCTGCCATGTGGATCACCGCTAGAGAGGAGGATAGTTGACCTCCTTCATCCTTTCCTATAGATCTATAGGACTTTAGGGATATACGATCTCCCTAGATAACACATCTTTTATATACGCATAATTTTTGGTTTTACGATTTTTGTGCATCAATCTTCGCATAATGATGAAACCTTCTTTTTCTGTAGGAAAGTCTGAAATTTTGTTTTTTGTTCTTCAACTATGTATATGATCCTGCCCTAGATTTCCCAACACCTTTAATGCCCAAGTTAATAACTTGATGTGATAAATATGGACGTGAGTAGTCAAACAAGTTAATAACCCGAGGTGTACCTAGTCCTAAATGACATAGAATATTTTATGGGGTATTCTATGGTGAGACAATCTCTAACCACCCCCAATTGCTTCCCTTTCACCTTTTATCTATAGGAGCGACAATGGAGGACAACTCATAATTGCTTGCCTTAGTCCCTCCACATAGGCTAACAGGTGAAAGCTATCCTCCATCTTCTCTCTCCACTCTGGATATCATGTGGTGATTATATATCAAATGGCAATTGATTGACTATGTATTCCTTATCATTATCCTTCTTTAGACCATTCTGGGGCCTTACTATTTTCCTATTTGTAATTCATTCTCAGCTTAGTAGTATCTTGATTTGTGGGAATAATTGTTAGCGAGTATAAATAACTAATAGAGAATAGAATTCAAAGATAAGTTCCTAACACTTAAGTCACATATATTTCAATAGATGAATAATGAATCAAAGAAGAAGCAAATTGATAAAGACATCTAATCTCATATTGGTTGAGTATGAGAACCAATGGCTCATAAATCCATCGAGTCACCCTTACCCTCGAAGGTATTTTTTAGAGTTCATGAGCTCCGAAAGGATAAAATCGTACGAGTACGCCCACCGTCCAAAGCGGATAATTCCTCATGAGTCCATCATACTAATAACGACAAAATGTGACTTATCATATTGGTGCTAGAATGAGGGCCCTAAGCCTGGCTCCCCTATGAGAGGGAGCATTAATAAGGACATTTAGCCTCATATTGGTTAAGGAGTATGAGAACTAATGGCTCATAAGTCTATTGGGTCATCCTTTTAGAGTTCATGCTCCAAAAGGAAAATTTTATGAGGGTATGCCCATCACCCAAAATAGAGAATTCCTCACGAGCCTACGAGACCGCACCAATAACCAACTAAATGTTGCTTTATCAAATCATATGCAAATAATAATACTATGTAATATAAGTGTTGTACCTTAATTCTATCAATTTTTACAATTGTACTCAAAGATCTCATATTGGGATATATAGGGTTACGCTTAGTCATCTCCATTATGTATTCTTATTCACTGTCATACTAATTAAAGGAATCATAACCTATGCTTATTTAAGATGTAGGGATCATCTTGAACCATATTTTCTATTTGTTTCTTTTTTAACTCCTATATTTTTATCATTCTATTCTCTTTTTTTACCATAGTAATAATTAAGATGTCTGCACCAAAGAAGCTTGTTATTCCAATTGTGTCAATCTCCAAGGTAAGTCTATTATTCCAGTTGTGTCAATCTCCAAGGTGCGTATAGCCTTTCGAGAAGTAGGCTTCCTGTGGACCTTTGGTGATTCAAGCCATCTCATACATGTTCCCCATAGGAGACTCATCAACTTGCAATTTGATGTAGAAAAGTGGACTAATGGAGACTCTTTGGATGTTTTGACAAATCGTAAAACAAAATTGAAGTTTTTACCAACCCATATTCATAGTTTGTTGGTCATCCAGAGGGATTCAGAGGATTAAATAACCAAATGATCCAAATTTACTTTGAAAAACATTGATTTCATTCGTCGTGTTTTATCTGATTCTTTGCATTAACGGTAATTAATGTGTGGCATTCATTCCTCGTTACATCATCACTGATCAAAGCCTGCTACACTAATATCTACCATCATTACGGCAGAGGCACCATGAACAAAGATCACAATGCAAATTGCAGGGAAAACAGATGAATGTCAGCAACATATTTCCACAATCCCTATTTCTTTGGTATTTCTGTTTCAGCCATGCACAAAGTTGACAGCATTCTGAAGGAAAACAAAAACAAACAAAAAATGATCCCACTTGATCTAAAACTATTTTTTACCTCCTGTTACAGTGCATAAATAAAGGGTTAGCCATAACAAAAGGTAACACCCAACTTCCCAGGTTTAAACAAAATTTCTCAAACAAATACAGCATGAAGGGATGCCCCTCGAGGCACAGAAAACATCAACCACCCAGGAACTCAAGCACCCATGGGTTCAAAACAATCCTGCAAGTGACATAAAACCACACATCCTCTGGGTTTTCTATTCCGGTAGGATCTGCTCGTTGTCTGCATCTCCTTCATCCTCTATCTTAGGCTTAGATGGAGTTGGGCCAGCCCCAGGAGCCTGCTTCTTCTTGATCCCACTCACAATGTCATCAATCCTCAAAAGCATGCAAGCAGCCTCGATGGCCGTCTTAAAAGTTTGGGCCTTTACATTGTAGGAGTCCCATATCTGAAATGAAACACCAATTAGGAGCAGAAAGACGAGAACGGGAATGGAGGGAGGTTGGCACCCAACCCATACCTTCCGCTCTTTCATATCAACAATGTCACCAGTATTTCCATCAATGCCGACCCATTCATTTCCGGCATTAGCATGCTGCAACACAAAACAGGAAAATGATGTCATCTTGTAGTATGGTCATAATAACCATCAAGCCTAGTCAAGTAAATCAATCTCATGGTTCAGCAAGTCACATGTCCATAGGCAGCAATATATCAAGCCTTACAAAGGGGTCTAATCAGTAATGATAGATCTGACTGAAATAGATCAGATTCAAGGTCCAAATTTCCAGACAAAGGAACTCCGAATAAGATCACAGTGGCAAGAAGGTTATACTTCACCTTTCCCTGGAGGGCAGTCATTGTTCGAATGACGTTCACCCCGCAATTCTGAGCCAAGGTTCGTGGGATCGCCTCGAAAGCTACAGCAGCAGCTTCATAGGGCCACTGATTACACAACCAAACAGAAGATCAATTTAGTTCTCACGTGCCTAGTGTATAACATCATTGCTTCTGCAATTCTACTTAATGAATAAAAGCATACTATACGGGTAAGTAATCTAGTTATCACCTTTTCTATCCCTTCAATTGATGAACTCTTCTGTTTTAGTGCAGCCGATACTGTTAACTCGGTTGCACCACCACCAGGAAGAAGCTTTGGATTTTTCAAGATGTTTCGGGCCACTGACATAGCATCCTGTGGATCCAGACTTAGTTATTGCATGACACCCATGATTTAAATAAACATGTACAAACATGAGAACATGAAAATGTACCTGCAAGTTCCTCTCAACCTCATTCAAAAGATCCTTGCTGGCACCTCTCAAAAGGACAGTACAGGCTTTTGGATCTTTGCAATCAACAATAAACGCAAAAAACTCGTCACCAAACTTCTTGATTTCAAATAGCCCTGCTCCAGTTCCAATATCAGATTCTTGCAACTCCTCCGGCCTGTTGACGACAACAGCTCCACAAGCCTTTGCAATCCTGTTATTGTCAGTCTTTCTCAATCTCCGGATGGCGCTGACTCCAGCCTTGCTGAGGTAATGACATGCAAGATCACTGAGCCCCTTTTCTGTAATGACCAAGTCAGGTTTAAACTTCAGTATCTGCATGCACAGATTCTGTATATACTCCTCCTCCATCTTTAGCAGAACTTCCCTGGAGATGGACATACATGTTATGCAGGCTCTTCAGTAGATGTTAATGGAATACTTGATATGATGAATAACATGTTTGTCACACAAGCTCTACTGTGTCTTTGATGAAAAAGTTTAACTTCCATTAGGGATAATACTATATAAAACTGTGCGCCCATGATCAGCCCAAAAAATAACACCAACTACCTTAAGAACAGTTGAATTAGGCTGTAAATATAATAAGTGTCGTGACATTAACCATGCTTACTACCTGCAATTGTACATAAAAGACAGTAATTTTGCTACATAGTCATTACTTATCTCAACAACAACCTTATAAGAATTACAAGTTATCCATAAATTCCAATTTTCATAATACAAAAGGTCCAAGTATTTTTTATTACTTACGAATGAGTAGGCTTGACCTGACATCAATCATCACATTCAGGATATGCAATATATTGTTTAGTAAAAAATAGCAAGTCAAATATAAATCAACTTCGTACCAGTCTTCTTCCTTGACCAACTCGGCATTAGTTTGGTTTTCTCCTTTCTTATACTCAATGGGGCAATCAAGGAGAATAATGCGTGGGTTCAATATCTTTCTCCTCATTTTTCCAGGTGCAACAACATCCTTATTAATCATAACTCCCTTAAGAACCTTGGAATCTTCCAGCTGCCCTCCAGGAACCTTCTCAACTTTTATATATTTTTTAATATCAACCTCACGTAGACCTTGGCCAAGGTCCACACCAACTGTGGTTGTAGCATCAATGGCAAGATCCTGAAAATGACAAGATAAAAAGTTAGAATTTCAGTTGTTGGATGATATAAGACAACTTTCACCAAGCATCATAATCAACTTTGGAATATAGCCTTCTCATGTTTAACTAATAAATAAAGTATATCATTAGAACTGAAAACTAAGTTATCACAAGGAAATACTCACAGCAATTAGGTCCCCAAATTGTCCAGTAAATTTTGTGCCTATACAACTTTTGACAAGACCCAGAATCGTGGCACCTATGAAGACGAATCCAAATGAAAATTATTCAAACGCATTTCGAAAAGATATTTCACACGACAAAAGTGAAGGGAGATCCACAAGAATTAAGAAGAAAGATAACAAAAAACAAGGGTGTGTAACACTGAACCATTGGTCATGACCATCAAAAGATTTTCTGTGCAACACTGAATAACTGAATGCAAAAATTGAAGAACTTACGGTCAGTGACATCAATAGGCATTGCAATCTTGTCCAGAACGGCAATAGAATCTTCGAGAGCTTTATTATATGCTGAAGAAAAGATTAGATGATCTTAGAGACGATCAACCAAACAGCACAGATACACATGTATATACATATATGGTGCAAATTGAAATAGGTGCCTCCTGATTATTTCAAGATTACCTCGACATATGACAGTAGGATGGTAGTTCTTGTCAATGAAAGCAGCAGCAACATGGAGCATCTCACCAGCTTTAAGAAATTTCATGCAAATTATCATCATTTCCAAAAATAAAAAGTTTGTGTTTAGATACTAGCTCAGGCAACATACAAGGAAACCAAAATGAACAAAATAAAGCATAAGCACGTCTTGCTAACATTAATAAAGACATGGCAGATGATTCAAAGATAATGTTTCCGATCAGGTACATTGATTTTGATTCAATTTGACTATGTATTGTGTAGTTAGCTAGATGATGAGGCAGATCCAACATACACATAAATTCACAAGGAGATTCAAAACAAAATAACAGAATGCACCTAGTACAATAACAGATGTTGTGCCATCTCCAACTTCCTCATCCTGTGTGCGGCTTAGTTCAATCATTGACTGTCAAGTCAGGAAAAAAAAGCACAGTATTGTGTTTAGTACGGTTATGAAGCCTGCTGCGAGAGTTCTCAAGCAAAATGAAATAGAACAAAACAATCCATGTTGTAAAACAATACTGATCTAAAATTCATGATATTAAAAACAACAGCAATCGACTCAAAATAAGAGAGCATATACAAGTAACTTGACACAACTAAAATCAACTAGCATGGACAAACCTTGGCAGCTGGGTGAGCAAGATCAAGCTCACGTAGTATAGCATTTCCGTCATTAGTAACCACAATCCCTGGCAACAATAGTTTGAACAGAAAAAAGTGAGGAGAGTTATGTTAAAAAGTATATCACTATGCTGAATTTGAAAACCACTTCAAGTGATGAACCACTTGAAGCAGAACCACCAAGAAGGACAGAATTAGCCTGGAAAATTAATACTAGTGCAGGAAGAAAAAACTAAAACATATAAGTAGGTCATGACCTAGTACAATTCTTCATCATTGTTCATGAGCCCCAAAGAATCTTTCAATGAAAATTGTGTTCCGTGGCATGTCAGAGATGCCAGAGGCTGATATTGTTTGTATCAGTTGAACAAAAAAATGTTTGCATCAGATGCCATCAAATTATCACATTTAAATGGCAACAGATTTAACTTTATTGTTGTCTTTTTCATTTTTGTCATATATTTGTCCTAATTCAATCATCCCCTTCTCTTAGACTGACAGATCTACACCTATTTACCATTACCCACTTCCATCACCCCCAGTAATCACCTTTCTTAAGCCACTAGAAACGACAAAATTCTGCACACAACCACTTCTTACTAGAAGTTACTCAGCCTTAAACACATCATATTTACATCAGATGAAAGGATATTTTAGCAAACTTGCAAGCCCCTTTGATCTTGCTTTGGTGCTCTTCGACAAGCCCAAACTACCACCATAAAGCAGTCAAGATTCCACAACAATAACCAATAAAATTGGAAAGATCATAATCATAAATATCAACAGGTTCTGCAAACAAAGCAATCAGAACAGGAGCAACTTGTGCAAGTTCTTTACCATTTTTGTTATGCTTGGTGACCTAAAAACTTTCCAAAATTTGCTCCAGAATAGTTCAATATGGTGTACATCTAAAAATGCCACCAATTTTAGCTAATTTACAGCCAAAAAAAACTCAGTTCTTAAGGTTCTATTACAGAATTTGATAACTGGTCTGTTCTCAGCTAGTTATTCTGACGGAAATAACCTTGAAAGAAGGCCATATTCAATGAGAATGAATCAATCATACTTGAATACAAGTCAACTGGCAGGGATATGAATTTAAAATAGATACATTATATGCAACTGTTGGTGCCATTGGTCCATGATCCAGTTTGGCTGCAGATCTGTGACACTGAGCAGTACAAAGATACATAACAGTGCAAACTTCCTTGATCAGCATACATCCCATTAATTCTATAAGCATAGGGGTCATGAAATGGTCTAATATGATCAATATGGAATTTGGGCTTTAATTTTACAACTGAAACAACAACAACTAACTAATTGATATCTTATCTAAATATTTTTTTAACAATTCTACAAGCTTATGCATGTTGATAATATCTTAGCTAATCTTAGCTGCTAAAATGTGCCAAATACAATGACAAAAATTCATGACTATATTCATTTTCAAAACAATTAGACAAATGAAATACACATCATAGGATTCGACTTGGTGGAAGATGATTCCAAAATGATAATACAAGTTATTTTTTATTTCAAGAGATCAAGTAAAAGCAATTGTATAAAGTTTTAAAGAAATTTGAGCTCCATTAGTCAGATAAAAGGAATGCATTTACATTAGGATATGATTCAGCACCGCACAGCTTAAGAAGCATGTTCCATAGCCTTTATGATACTTTTATACTTTGAAAGCCCAGAGAACATTGCTTGAATTAAATAATAGTGATGATGTCAGAATTTCAAATTCTTTTAGAAACATCGGCACATAAATTGTCTAAATCCTTCAATTTCTGCAATTCTAGGTCAACAAGTTCACTATTTACTACACATAATACTGCACCTTTTTTTAATACATTCACAATCATTCTCAACTTTAGACATTATTTTATGAGTTAACAAATTTACCCACCTTACTATAGATTCTAAGAGGCCCTGTACATAAGCAAAATATCTCTTCTTTGAGGGTAGATGTACACAATAGAACGCAACAAAGGATCATGATTTTATAAGACCAAAAGTCTAATGCATAATTGAAGATTAAAAGGTCATCATCACAATAATAAATATAAAGATCAATCAAAAAATAACTTAAGAGGTTTACAGTGTCATTATCACAACAATAAATGCAGAGATCAACAAAAGAATAGCTTAAGATGTTAACAATGCCAAATAAAAAAAGGTCTGAAAACAGACCTCCAGCAGCATCAAGCAGCATCTTAAGCATAGATCGAGGACCCAAAGTAGTTCGAATTATGTCAGCCACAGCCTGCGTACAAAATATAATGAAAAACACAAGAAGTCCAAATTTGCAAGGAAAAGAAAGTAAAGCCAATTTCAACAACAATGAGGTATCAACTACTTTATTCCCAACTATTCCAATTATTACTGGAATCCATTAAGGGCAATAATTGCCAACCACATTCATGCAAGTTCAAGTGTACAGAAAGAGGTGAAAATGAGGGGAAAAAGCCCATTTGACGTTGTCCTCAGTTATACCCCTCGCACAACCATTGACCTTACCACCCTTCCATTTGACTATCATGCCTCGGAACCAGCCCACTCTTTCGCTCAACATATCCATGATTTGCATACTGAGATTCGACATAAAATTGCCTTAAATAATGAAAATTACAAACTTGCTTCTAATGCACATCATAGGAGTCAAGAGTTTCAAGTTGGTGATTATATCTTGGCTCGCATTTGCCCTGAGAGATTCCCCAAAATCTCATTCAAGTGTTGCATACTTGAGCCATTAGTCCTTTCCCCATTATCCAAAAACTATGATCTAATGCATATATGCTTGATTTGCCTTCTGACTTAAATATTAGTCCAGTTTTCAATGTGGAGGATGTAACTACATATCATGGTACTTTTGAGCCTCTTTCTCTGTCTACCGATATTCCTACATGTGACAATCCTCCCAAAGCACCAACTCTCCTACAACATGGATGACATAGAGGTCATTCTTGATTATCGCCTTGTTACGTCTGCTACTAACATCACTCAACACTTTTTTAACGAGTGGCGTGGTCATCCAACTTCCAATACCACCTGGATTACTTTAGAGGAACTTCATGACACTACACCAGACTTATTGGACTAGTACCTTTCAAATCACTCTCCAGGGCCTAAGGTCGAGTTCTTTTCCACCAGGGGAGAATGATGGAGAACCATCTAGCCTTATAAAGAATTTTCGAAGAGTTTATTCTAGACAAAAAATAAACAAAAACTTATCAATTATTTGGCCTAGAAACTCTAGGAGTTGTGTGGAAAATTGTAGTCTTTTGTGTCTTTCTAGGTGTTAACCTAAAGACTCTACTTTTGTATTTAGTGCACTCTTGTATTAAGTGCACTCTTTACTATTTAATTATCCTACAAGCCACATTTTGGGATTCTAAAAGGCATACAAGTTCCCTATGAAATTATTTTTGAGAATTATTGCCTTCATTAATTATACCAAGGCTCTTAAACCCCTATAAATAGTAGAACTTATCAATGAATGAATCACTATAGATTTGAATGAAAAATCTTCTCTACTCTTTTAGTCTCTTACTCTCCTCTCTTGCTATCTTGCTCTCTTGCTTTTTCCCTACTCTAATCTACATCACCAGGTCTATGGTTATGAAACAAAATCCTTTCTTATATAGTCATCAGCTAGTGGACAAACGAGAGTTGATCAACATCTTCAATTCTTGGTAATAAAACAACCATCAACATGAATGGCCTGAATCATATTTTGATTCGTTATACAATAATATTAAGTCTCACTTGATCAAAATTGCACCAAGCTCGAATCAATTTATCCAATCTTGGTTGTGCACATTTGTTGTTCACATTCACAAAATATATCTACATGACAATTAATTTTTCGAAGATATAATACCCTATATTTTTAAAATAACAAACAAGGCTGTGAAACATTTGGTTTAAACTCTTACCATATGATAATCTCAAGTCTCAATTGATCAAATTGCACCAAACTCGAATCAGCATTATGTATTCTTGGTTGCACAATTTCTTGGTTATATTCACAAACTACATCTACATGCCAACTAATTTTTTGAAATATCTTATATTTTTAAAAGGATTTGGTTTAAACTCTTATCCTTCCTTAACCAGTACACATTTTTATTCACAAAAAGTATCTAATGACCAATTACTGTTGTAAAAAGAACTCATTATATTTATTATAACCGCATATCCCACACTGCATCTAAAAATTAAGGTATGACACATTTTGAGTCCCTAACTAATAGACTATGATCATAGCACTGACAAGGTTTAAGAGGACATGACGCAAAAAAATAGTAGATTATTATAGAACTTTTTTTCATCTGCAACAACAAATGTTGCCATGAGAAAACGTATTTGTCCTTGTCTTAACCAGAATTTAATTATAAAATTCCCTTTATTTCTAGTACTCCATTGATTCTTAGTTACAAATAGTCCCAACTCCTAACAATGTTATACGCTAGGGAATGCTAACAGCCATTAAATACATAACTTTTAAATGACCAATATATTACCATATGGTTCACAAAATTTAACTTTTAAAAGCAAATTTGCCACACAAGGAACTTATGTCACAGAATATGGAGGAATCTATTACACGCTATGGGGAGAATGGTTTTAAACTCTTTATGCAGCATCTTTTATGTTACATATTGAGAATCAACAAAACAGGTATAACAACAATATAATGTTGGAACAAAGACCTATAGATTCTGCTGTATAAAATTTGAACAAGGAAATTCCTCTCCCAACCATTTTTTAACTACTATGAACAGCACAGACGTGATTTCTGTAAAGATTGGGTACTCAGTTCACAAGATACATAAGACAGGTCATGCTATAAAGGTAGATATGAACTTTTCTTTCAAAAATTACTCACTCTAAAACTAAAGTAAGCATTAAAGTTAGCTTTTGGTAAAGGGTTTATTTACTAACAAAGCTATAAAGGAATCTGACAAAGATAAATCAATCTTGATGTCAGGAACCTTATCAGCATATGGTAGCATCCAGAAGTGCTCAGGTGCCCAGTTGATCCAATTTGTTCATGCAAAGTCATACTAATAAATCACTGTGAGATTCATGCCCAAATTAATTACCCAACACTGTTTCAACAACAACACTTTTCACACTTCTCCTAGTATTGCCCAATGAAAACCAATAAAAAGATTCCTCCCTCAACAATGCCAAGTCAAATGTGGCAGGTTCTAGACAATTCCAAGCCAAATTTGGGACATGCAACAGCCTGTCTCGCACAAATACTTAAAGCATTAACACATACTCACCTTGGAGGCTTGGATGTTAGCATGATGAACCTTGCTTCCAGATTCCCGTTTTAAAGAATCTTCTGCTCAAAATAATTAGCACAAATTGTTAGATGATCCTAATGATAAAAGCATAGGATTACTCGATTCAATACACAGTACATTCAAAATAATAGTTTTGCCATTTCACAAGAATGACAAAACCATCCTGGTTCTTCTCTTCCTTTCATATTATTTTAACCACAAAGATTCCTAGCAAAAGAAGTCATGCAGTCAATCAAAAGATCAGCAATTGCGAAATCATGAATCTTGATCAATGGTTTGCTAAGACCCTAAATGTGACTTGGTAAATGAGAATCTTCAACCAGAAAGGAAATCTGACCATGATCAAGAACACAACTTTTATTTTCAAAACTAAATAAAAAAGACAAATAAAAGGTAAAAATGACCCAGCCGATCCTACATAATGTGAGACGCCAAAGGACCAAATCACACAACCAAGAAGAATTAGGAGCAGTCGTTATCTTTAGTAACATTAAGTGCAAGATCCCCACCAAGCAGAAGATCCGCGGCTTCCAAATCATCGATCTTGAACTAGGGTTCATCAGAACCCTCAAAAACTTCGTCCCAGAAAGAACAGGTAACGAAACCTCGATCAAGAACCGAACTTTCGCCTTCAAAACAAACAGAAAGCAAGAAACGACCCCAACCGATCTTACAGATTACGGTGATCCAAAGGACCAAACCTCACAACCGAGATGGAGATCACCCGTCACCCAAGATTCGTACGAACGACCTCCTAGGGGAGAGAGAGGGACTTACTGAGAACGAGGACTGGGGCGTGCATGGCTACGATGAGAGACGGGCCTTCCTCCTCTTCCTGGGTAATGAGACGGGAGACGGCGACAACCGGGTATTAGGGTTTCGGCACCGAGTACCTTCGCGAGAGGTCTTGGAGCTTAAAACCCTCGTCTCTTAGATCCTTATTTTTAGTTTCCTGGTGCTCTTCTTTATAAATAAGGCCCTATAAATATACTGTATATAATAGAGTCTCTAGAACGCACCGTTGTACATCTTAGACCTCCTTAATATTTATATTAAGTTCTGGTTTGTGAAACTAAAACCGGATGAAATTTAGATGGCGATTGGCCATGCTTTAAGTTCCTTAATATTTATTTATAATTGGCGATTGGCGATTGGCAATTGGCCATCGGATTATGGCAATGTAATAGACCCTATAAACCTCCTTAATATTTATATAGCAGAACTATTATGCATCTTAGTCCTCCTTGATTTTTTTTATTAAGTTCTAGGCCGCAAAACCAAAACAACCTGACATATAGAGGATAATAATTTTTGTTGTCTATGTCGTATGAAATGATGACTCAAAGAATTCTTTGAAGAAACAAAGGACTACACAATCTTCAAATTAAGATATATTAATTTATTAAATAAAATAATAATAAAAATTTATATATAACTATTACATTTGATATAAAAAAAAAAACTCAAACATAATATATCTAAAATTTATATCATGTGTATATTAGTACGAGCTTATATGTGCTCATTTCTCTATCCAATCATTTAGGTGGGTACTAGTCTTCTTACTTATAAAATAGTATCTATAGTGAATAATCACTGAATAAGTATAAATCTTTATAATTTTATTCAAGTGAATATGTATCATGTCATGTATATCATATTTTAAAATCATTATCATAAGATAATTAATAATAAACATCTTATTCTATGACTTCTTTAGTAAGCATAACCCTACAACATAGTATATACAAAATAAATATATATATAATATTAAAATAATTTAAAATACTTATATGCATATGTAAAAAATATAATAAATTTATAGATTTCTACACTCATATTATAATATATACGTGCATTCACATACCATACATCATTGTAATATATACTTGTGCTCTCACAGCACACATCATAATATATATGTACACTGTCACATTACATGTTATAATATATATGTGCATTCTCACACTATATATCATAATATATACGTGCACTCCCATACTGCATGTCATAAGATATACGCGTACTTCCACACCGAACTACTATAGACAAAGCTATAAACGAGGTGTTTGATGTAATATTTATGCATGTTCGTATTTTTTAGTTATGTTCATACTTTTTATAACATGTAAAGGGCCTCTAGTAGCCTTGACAAGCTTAGTGTGGTTGGCTTTTATGGTTATTTCAAATTTGTAAATATAAGTTATGTGTAGTCATCGTGTAGAGGCAAAACTATCCGAAAGCAAACCATCCAAACAGTCATTTTGGAGGTTTTCTAACTCCGTAGAGTGGTGCAGAGTATCAGCTTGTATAGCACCTAGGAACTACCCAAGTGGCACATGACTAGATGGGCCTTTGGGGTAATATCTAAGGTTAATTCGTTGTTTCGTTCCACAACAATGTTATGTTGGTACTTTTGGGGATTTTAGACCATGGTGGACCACTATTGACCCTTTATCATGTGACCGTTTAAAGCTTACAAAGTCTATGTTTATAATTTGCATTGTCAATCATATGTTTACTAAAATAGTTACTTATAAATCCTGAGTTAAATATTTTCTCTAACTCATATTCTCTTTTGTAGGTCCTTAAGAGACCATAAGAGATTTTAGAGAGACTGACCCTTTGTAGATGGACATGTAAGAGTGTCATATAATTTAGGAAAAACTAAGTAAGTCCATGACAGATGGTATTAAAATGAGACAAGCACATTTAAAAACACTTGGCAAGCAAACATGATGGACCTAGCGGGGATGCATTAAGGACAACCAACATGTGCGATTGTTTGGGGAAATGGACATTGAGATGTAGAGAAAGGAGTCACTCAGAGGAACAAGCATCTGAGATTGATATTTAGAGGAATGGCCAACCCTTCGCGTAAGAGGCATCACAAGGACAAGTTAGCTAGGAAGAATGCATAGCACATAAAAGTTGGGATAACTAAGTTCGAGCTACAACTCAACATTAGCAACCAAACTTGATAGTTCTCAAGACAAGTGGGGCACTTGACAAAGGATGAGACATGAAAGGTGGGATGGGTTATTCAATGATTGAAAGAGCTATACAAAGCTCACAAAGGTAAGGGGAATTACTGACTTGAAGAATTTGATACTTATGTAAGGGCTTGTAGATGGATGATGGACTGTCCATGGCCATCCCTGTTGGGCTGATAGCCCATATTCAGCCC
>LVTN01003468.1:1351-12055 GCA_001649415.1 Musa itinerans
GAGATCCAATACCCAATAGGGTAGGATCCATTATGGTTAAGTTGATAGGGGACCTCTATAAATAGGAGGGAACCATTGGTTCATAGATTAGAGCCTCTTTGGGTTGTCATCTCTTATTTTCCTCTCCTTCTCCTCCTCAAATAGTAGGTTTGGAGATTAAAGGAGCATCATCATAGCCCTACTGTATGGATTATTACTAGAGAGGAAGACGCTTGACCTCCTTCACCCTCTCCTAGAGATCTGTAAGGATTCAGGGATATATGATCTCCTTAAGTAATATAATCCTTAATATACACATGGTTTTAAGTTTCACGGATTTTATGCATCAATATTTGCACAACGACAAACACATCGATGAGAAATTTGAGGATTTTATTTTTATGTTCTTCTACTACACATGTGATGCCCCCTAAGATTTTCCTACACTTCTCATAAGTAAATTTATAAAATAAGAATCAAAGAATAAAAATGAACTTGAGTTGTTTGATGATTTTAAATTAGTAATAAAAAATATATACAAAAAAATTTATGCTTCTCTTTCTAGTGAGTTTAAAAAATTAAAAATGAGCATGATAATTGCATGTTAACTCCTTACAATGCAATGAGTTAGATTCACTAAAGAAGAAAAATGCATTACTATAGCAAACAAAATAATTTTGATTGAAAATAATTTATGTTTAAACCATGCTTGATGATTTAATGATTTAATTATGCATGACGATTTAAAGTAATAATGATTTTTATAATTTATAATTTATTGATCTTGATGATTTCTATGATGAAATTTACTCTTTCGATTTTAAACGATGATGAATGTATTGATTATGGCATATAAAACTAAGGCATGCTTATATGAAATAAATCACACAAATTGAAACAACTAAAAAGGGAATGTATTTTGAAAATTTCTCTATCTCTATCTTATCGATTTTTCAAAAAGAAATTGATAAATCTATTTATGTTATTTTGAATCTCTTAAAAATAATTTTGATGATTTTGATGATTTGAATTTAAATGAGTTTTTACCTATATCGTGATTTTGATTCCTCGGAAATATAACTTGAAATCTTTTATGAATCAAGATCTCTTATTATGTATTCTTGTATTATTTAAGAGGAGATTTTTGATTATTTTTTGAATTATAACTTTAGATTTTTCTTTAATATATAAATCATGATCTTGACAACTTGAGATTTTTTATACATAAATTAAGATATTTTATTTGTTTCTCTTATGATTCTTTTTGCCTTTTTAAAAAAGAAGTTTTATCCAAATCATAATCTTGATTCTTTGATAATTATAACTTGAGATTCTTATGAATCAAGATTGTTTAATAGGATTCTTCTTTTTGCTATTTGATTTATCCAAAAGAATCATAATTTATCTTTTGATATTCATAATTTAAAATTTATTTTTATGAATTATATATCTCATCACTAAGTTAATTTTTTTTAATATATTTTATGTGATGATTTGAAAAATAATGTAATGGGAAAAGTTTTGCACTATTGTAAACTTTCATTCCTTTTGACAATAACAAAGGGGGAGAGAAAATTACTATCTTGATATCTTAAGAAAAGCAAATTGCTAGCTTGCAAAGAAAGGCAAAACTTACAGAGAAAGTCTTGCAAGCTTACGCATAACAAAAATTAACAAAAAAGGTGTTAACTTACATATTGTATAGAGAAGCAAAAAGTTACTATCTCAAGAGAAGCAAAAACTTTACTATGATTATAATTGCTTTGACTTGAATTCAAAGTTCTATAAATATGACATATTGATAGGGGGAGTTTTGTTTAAACTCCATCATCAATTGGTTGTCATCATAAAAAAAGGGGAGATTATTGAATCTTGGATTTTGATAATGAAACTAATTAATAATGTTATGTTCTAATCTGCGTTTTGAGTGACGTAGGACTAGCTTTGATCAAGGAAAGACAAATTGATTGAAGTAAGAGGAATCAGATGTTGGGTTGAAGGTGAACATGTCAGAAGATTGAACGTCAAACTGGAGGAATGGTCGACGTGTCGGTAGAAGGCTTTGTGTCCTGAGTTCGGGCATCGGGCCGAAGGATCGGACATTGCGACAAGGAGATCGAAAGTTGCAAGAGTCAATATACCGATTGAGCAATATGCCAAAGGAGAGGACGATGCGCTAAAGGATCGGACGAAGTGCTAGAAGAATCAATGACATACCGGGCAACAGATGATTCGTGCTTTGTAATAATTTGTCTAGATCGAGTTAGTTTAGGTCGTAATTGAGTTGGTTTCAGATGTAACAAGACCAACTCAATTAGAGGCCAATTGGGCCTATGTTAGGCCTGTTTTGGGCCAAGAGAAATGCCCATTCAATGACCCAAAAGTTGGGTTAAGCGGTGACACAGTTGGTCCAAGTGGTGGCACTACCAGAGGCTTAGTCTCTAAGACACAGTCTCCGAGACTATGTTATGTGGTAGTATCGCCAGACTGGGCGGTGGTATCGCCTAGTATCAAGCGGTGGTACTACCTAGACACAGTCTCCCAAATTGTGTCAAGTGGTGGTACCACTAGTCTGGGCGGTGGTACAGTCCAGTGCTAATGTTGTAAGTGATGGTACCACCCAGCATAGGCGGTGGTACTGCCAGGACCTGGGAAACCCAGGATGAGACATTTTTTAGCGCTAATTTTGAAGCCATTTGAGGTCTATAAATACCCTAGCTATTCCTGTATGGAAAAGCACGAATTAGAGCAGAAAGGGGTTGTTATTCTGGGTTGTAAAATTGCTAAGTATCCTCCTCCTTGCTTTCTAGTTTTTCGAATCATTCAAAAGAGGTGGGAGGCTTATAAGGGTTATCTCTTAAACCCGTGAAAAGGAAAAAGAGTATAAAATGGTAGTTGGTCTTCGCTTATTGAAGGAAGACTGATAGTGGAAGCGATTGCCTCGAGTGAAGAGGAATCAGGAGTGGATATAGGTCACGATGACCGAACCACTATAAATCCGGTGTATTTTTTCCTTACTGCTTACTTCCATTACTTAGCTGCTCATTTCACCTTATATTTACTCTCCAAGTTATTATATTCATTACTTTATGATATGGGCTTTGTCGAAACGATTTTATCGAACGTAAGATTTTTAAACTGACATAATTTTGCGTAAGTACTAATTCACCTCTCTCTTAGTACCGACTTAGTCCTAACAATATCGATATGTAATAAGAACTAGACTCGCCTTATCCTCTCTTTCTATCCTTTACAAGATTACTATGATCGATGGATTTAAAGAAGAGAAAATATATAATATCTCATTGACTGTTTTATGTGACTAAGGAAAGATAAAAGAATATCTATAATTTCTCAATCATGTTATGTATTCAAACATCCACATATCCGCATATTTGTTTGTCTATGTTAAATTATGTGTTTAATTCCTAGGAAATCCTATCTTTTTATAAATCATAATAGAGAGTGTAGGACAAATAATTAGAAAAATTCTAAACTTAGGTTGATTACTGTAATCAAAATTTAATTATATCCATCATATACCTTAACATCATATAATCTATCGAAACAAACTTGTATTTTCTTATGGTTCACACGTAGGACAGCTGGTTCTTATGTTGCTTCCTTCCATACTGATAAGTCCATAAAATGACATCCAACTTTTTTTTTTTTTTGATGATTTAGAAGTGAAGTAGTTAAGAACATTTTAAAACAAAATTGGCATCAATTGATGATCTAATAAAGATCTCAACCTACAAAAAAAAAAAAACAACAATTAAAATCTTTGGGACCAGGAAGTTAAAGAATTGATCTTTGGGACCAGGGAGTCAATGAATTGGTTGATGATATATTAAGAAACAAAAATCTAATAGCAGAATTCTCATTTAATAAGCGTCATAAAAAAATTTATGTACATTTAAAAATATTGATTTTTTGATGACGTCTATCTTCGTGATATATTTTTTTTAAAAAATAATCTTTTTCTTTTAATAAAAAATTCAGAACCAGGGAAATAAAAAAAAAGAGATGAAATACTGGTGGAGCCTACCAATAGGCCCCGAAGAAAATTGTGTGTCAACTGATAAATTATTTGTGTCTCATATCTTTTCCATGGCTGATGTAAAAAATTTGACCCATCGATGTGTTCGCATCACCTCCTGAGCTATACCTGACCATATTGATGGAGCCCATTTGATGTGCACATCCTCAAAGTCTTTTTTATTTCAGTGGCCTCTAACCATTAGAGCGGGACTCTCATTTTCCAAGAATCAAGCGACTACCTTTGGCATGACTACTATTACTTGGGGAAAAGCCAAGCCCAATGTTTAGTGAACCCTACTTGCAATATAGCATGCCATGTATCAAATCAGCTCGAGGGAGTGGAAGATGTGGAGAACAGATGGACGGGTAATTGTAAAAATAATATGGATGATTTCTCTATCCATCCAACGGTCCTCAACATCATCAAACAAAACCGTGTAGCATTCATTCATCACAGGCATGATCATAAGAAAGATTAGGTTAACCAATCTGGAGGATCCAACTTTGGAAGCGAGAACCTCCGGCCTTCTATTGGTTAGAGCATGCATTTTACATCCATCTCAAAGTTTAATTTACAAACCAAATTGACTCCTACTTAGTTCGGGATCAGCTAGACTAGTCTAACTTGTATTTCTTTATATGAATCAGCCAAACACAACTAGAGTAATTAGACACGTGAAAGAGGAGAAATTGAAAGACATAAAAAGTGAATAGGCATCAAAGGGCAATCAACCTCTAGATGACTTGAAGGTGCTGCATCGCATTCATTGATAAAGATTTTGTCAAGTCGCCACTAGATGCTAGATCAAATGCTATCGTCTACAAATCACTAAAATATTGATTGATATATTCTTCCACGATGCATAAGCTGAAATAGATCATCTAAAGAAGATGATGTAATGACTAACATAGTTGAAGATGAATTTTCTTTGTGGAACCTTAGGATTTTTAAGAATTGAAGCAAAAGATTCCACATAGTTATCTTTAGCTCAATATCATCAATAGATTCCACATATCTCCCTAGCCTGACAAGATATTGAAGCAAAAGATGAATACTAGTATGCCATCTATCTAAGATAGTCATAGGGTAAGACATTACATCCAATATAACCAAACTAATTATCATCCTCATCAATGTTTCAATCTCCTGATGGGTCCTTTGACCCATCTACTTCTCTTGCGAGGACATGTTTCTTCTTCATAGATACGACGAACAACAGTGCGGCGGCAGAGCGTAACTGGTACAACCTGTTAAATGCCCTTCACGTGGAGTGTCGAGCTCTTTCGGACGGTCTCGAAGTTGCATATCTGGAACGTCTCTCCCGAATCAAATTTTTTTCATCGACTCCGAAACCATATGTTTTTGAATTCCAAAAGCATGGCATACGTTCTTGAATTCCAAAAGCATCCCTTGGCAGCAACGACTCCCTCTACGTCCTATGGCAAAGCTGTCAATATGACAATGGTCTCCTATCAGCAAAACTAATAAAATTTATTATCTTTGGGTATGTATGAACTTGCGAATTGTGGTAGACAGAACTAATAAAAATAATAATGGTTTGGAAAAGACCTGGATGTCGCAGTTGTACCTTTTTTAAGGCAAACTTGCATAGCTAGATGAAAGTTTTAGAACAATTTATCAAATAACGCTCTACTATTTATTTTTACCGTATGATATCTCTTTTTTAATAAATATCAATTTTATTCTTATTTTTAAAATTTTTTGAACTGATTTAAGTTAATAAATCAATTTGGACATGTTAGGAGCTTAACGACACTAAGAGGAGGGACGGGGGTTGAATTAGTATTATAGTATATTTTAATTATTTTAAAGCTTGATAAAAAAATCTATATCAAAAACATAATTAATCAAATATTAAGTGTGAATGAGGGTTACAAGTAAAGTGAATGATAATAAGTAAGTAATTATAAACAAAAGTTACAATTAAGAAAATGAATACAAATTGATTTATAGTGATTCGATCTTTTCGATATACGCTCACTCCTGATTCTTTTTCCCTTAAGGTCATCAGCTTTTTTTTTTCAACGGATAAAGATCAACTATCATTGATATAACTTTTTCCTTTTTATAGGCTTAGGAGAGAATCTCCACACTCACTTTTATAAGAGATCTCTCATCTCCTATAATTTAATATCACAACTAAATTCAAGAGGGAGGAAGAGACCAAAAAATACTAAGAAAGAGAGCTACAATACTTCATAAACTTAAGAATTAATGCTTCATTAATCAAACCTAAGTGAGGTATTTATAGACCCCAAAAGGCTTTAAGAATGAAATAAAAAAAATTTAAATCCCTAAAATTTTGAGGTACAGGCGGTACTATCGCAAGCACAAGGCGGTACCTTAACTAAAACTTTTGACACCATAATTCTAGAATCTGATACTACTACCATTATAAAATTTAAATTTTGAGTGGTACTATCATTAATATTAGGATAATACATAATGAATTTTAAAACAAAGCCGATAGTACAATTGTAATTGCTAGAATAAGTTCTTTGAATTAAAAAGGAACAAACTCATAATAAAACTTTAATAAAATTGATAAATAACTCACTACCGAGTTTAAAATCACAAAGGGATATAGAAAGTTTACCACCCCAAGGATAATAAATAGTGATATAGAACTGAAAACAAAAGACTCACCGCTCAAGGAAACATCCAAGAGAGTTTCTGCCAATGCTATTAGTTTTCTAAACTTCTTTTTAACTCTAAAATACTAAAATAAGAACTAGCGCATAAAATAACCCTTCGTACATAGGAAACTATGAAATTAAGTGCTTTACAATTAGTAACTAACCCCTTTAATACATTCCTTAGCCATGATGAAAAGCACCTTGAAACAGTTTTAACTTTGTCTAAGGAATATGCTCATAAGCAATTATATTTGAGTGGGCTGGGTTAAAGGCTATAAGACAATATTGTGGGCGGTAGAGAATACCATATGATAAGAAAGATTAACATGAGTTAATTGTAACAAATTAAGTACTCCTGTGTCAATCTCCCTTGGTTGAAAAAGACTTGTGATCAAGTATTCATTTGTTCCATCAACATGATTATGATAAGGACTTAAATTAGCCACATTGAATGTTGGGGACACTCCATAATCTTCAGGTAGCTCTATCTCATAGGCATTTTTACCAATTCTCTTAAGTACCTTGAATGAACCATCAACATTTAGTTTCAATTTTTCAAATTTGCTTAGTGGAAACCTTTTCTCTTTAGATGAATTCAGACCAAATCACTTGCATTAAACTCTACGTGTTTTCTGTATTTGTTGGCAGCTTTCATGTACCTCTCATTTTGCTTCTCAATGATTGCTTTAATACTCTCATATAACTTCTTTATCTACTTAGCTCTTTCATCAACATGTCCACTAAATTTC
This sequence comes from Musa itinerans, assembly GCA_001649415.1. Lineage (NCBI taxonomy): Eukaryota > Viridiplantae > Streptophyta > Magnoliopsida > Zingiberales > Musaceae > Musa > Musa itinerans. Next base: position 8,779 of record LVTN01003468.1, read on the forward strand.
TTAGTTGTAAATTGAGGAATTAAGTCTAAAGGATTAGTAGGATTTACACTATAAATAACCTCAAAAGGACTCTTACCAATGCTATGATGCATGGAACAGATACAAACTCAATTTGTGGAAAAATGAGATCCCATTGCTTGAGGTTGTAGACAAACTTAAGCAAGTTTCTCAAGCTTCTATTTGTTACCTTCGTTTGCCCATCAGTTTGTGGATGATGAGATCTACTGAAATTCAAAGATACGCCTAGCTTTCTCTATAGAGTTTTTTAAAAATAACTAAGAAATTTTGAATCTTGATCAAATATCATAGTTCTTGGAATGCATTGCAATCTCACAATCTCCTTGAAGTACAAATCAGCAATATGGGATGCATCATTTGATTTGTTGTAGGGAACAAAGTGAGACATCTTTGAGAATCTTTCAACAACAACCATGATAGAATCCTTGTTCCTTTGAGTTCTTGGCAGTCCTAAAACGAAGTCAAGACTCATATCCTCCCATGGAGCATCAGGCACTAGTAATAGAGTGTACAAATCAAAATTTTGACTTCTTATTTTTGTCAAATAACACACTCGGCATTGCTTCACAAGTCTCTCTATATTTCTGAATATCTTAGGCCAATAGAACTTTGATTGAACAAGAGCTAGAGTCTTATCTCTATCAAAATATCCTCCCAAAATACCACCATGAGCTTCTGTCAAAATTACTTGTTTCAAAGAACAATATAGAACATACAATGCATTAGCTTGAAAAAGAAAACATACCACTTTGACTTCTATGGCTGATAATAAAGAATACTTTCTACTCAATGCATTAGCAACTATGTTTTGAACATCAAATTTATGGTTATAGTAAATTTATAAGGTTGCAAGAACTCTACCCAAGCTGCATGCCTCTTGTTTAGCTTGAACTAGAGATTAATGAACTTTAATGCCTTATGATCAGAATATAGGATAAATGGCTTGGCAAAAAGATATTAACTCCAATGAGATAATGCTCTATAAATGACATAGAATTCTTTGTTATAGGTAGAATATCTCCTTTTTATATCATTCAGCTTCTCACTAAAAAAGACAATGGGTTTTTTTTCTTAACTCAAAACAGTACCAATACCCATATTAGAGGCATTACATTTAACCTCAAATACCTTGTCAAAATTAGGCAGAACTAAGATAGGAGCTTCGATCACCTTTCTTTTTAACAGTTCAAAAGTATCATCAGCCTCACTATTCCACTTGAATTTATCACCTTTCAGGCATTCGGTGAATAGAGCAATAATAGAGTTGAAACCCTTGATGGATTTTCTGTAAAGGGAAGTTAAACCATGGAAACTCCTCATATTATGCAATGAAGTAGGTGTTGGCCAATTAAGAATAGCCTTTATCTTTTAGATTAGCATAAACCATTTGATCCATCATGATTCCATCTTTTGAAATAATATACCCTAGAAACGTAACACTACGAGTAAAGAAATTATATTTCTTTATATTAGCATGAAGCTTTTGTTACCTTAAAATAAGAAAGATCTCTTTAAGATGATTCATATGCTCCTCCTTACTCTTGTTGTACACTAATATGTCATCAAAGTAAACCACAACAAAAAAACCAATGCATGGCTTAGGTATATGATTCATAAACTTCATGAAAGTGTTAGGAGCATTAGATAGCCCAAATGGCATAACTAATCATTCATACAAGCCATCCATAGTTTTAAATATTATTTTCGACTCATCTCTAGGTCTCATTCTAATTTGGTGATAGCCACTCCTCAAATCAATTTTAGAGAAAATAGAAGTACCATACAATTGATTAAGTAAATCATCTAACCTTTGAATAGAAAAATGATAATCAATTATGATTTTGTTGATGGTATGATTGTCCACACACATTCTCCAAGAACCTTTCTTCTTAGGCACCAATAAGGCTGGAACCACACAAGGACTCATGCTCTCCCGAATCGGCCCCTTTTCCATCAATTCATTCACTTGTCTTTAAAGTTCTTCATGCTCCTTGGGACTTATTTTGTAGGCTACCTTATTAGGGAGAATAGTCTCCAGAATGAATATGATGCTGGATGTCTCTTAAAGGTGGAAGGCCATATGGAATTTCTTCCAGTATAGCATCTTGAAATTCCTCCAGGATTGTTTTATAATTGCTGGTGGCTCCTTGTGTTATTTATTCTTCTCTACTTTCTAGTACACGCTTACACTCACCATAGGATATAAAAACATTAACTTCTTTCTTTGGTGGACTGATTTCAAAAGGTTATAATGGAGCTAAAATAATCTTCTTTTAATTCACCTTAAAAGAACAAGTATATTTGTAGCTATCATACAACACCCTCCTATCATAATATCAAGGTCTACCCAACAACAAATGACAAGAATCCATAAGAGCAACATCACACCAGACTTCATCTTTATAATACTTGCCAATAGAAAATGAAACTAAATATCTTTTAGTTACCTTGATGTCATTCCCTTTTTGCAGCCGACATAATTGGTAAGGATGTGGATAAGAGATTGTGTCCAACTTTAGTATCTGCACCATCTCTAAAGACACCATGTTCTCAAAGTTGCCACTATCGATGATCACCAAGCACACCTTGCCATGATAAGTACATTTAGTATGAAACACGTTCTTTCTCACTCAACTTCATCCTTAGCCACATAGGATATATTTAAGCTACGTTATAATACAATAGATAATCCACAGCATAAGTAACCCCTTCCTCATCATCATTATATTTTGGTTTGTCATTAGCATCATCTCTTTCTCCATCATTTTGATCTTCAACCAAAGTAACAATCCTCCTATTTGGATAATATGAAACAATATGCCCAAAATCATGATATTTGAAAAGCTCTTTATGGATTGAAACAAGCCACAATGGCTTGGTATGAGAGACTTAGCTCCTTTCTTATTCAAAGTAATTTATCTAAAGGCAACGTCGATACTACATTGTTTATTAAAAATTTTAAAAATAATTTTCTTATTGTTCAAATTTATGTTGATGACATTATTTTGGTTCCACGAACGAATCTTTATGCGAATCATTTGCCAAAAGTATGAGTCTAGAGTTTGAAATGAGCCTAATGGTGGAACTAACCTTCTTTTTAGGCTTACAAATTAAACAACTTAGCAATGGTATCTTTCTTAGTCAAACAAAATATGCTTTAGACTTGCTAAAAAGATTTAATATGAATAGTTCAAAGGCTATCAACACTCCTATGAGTACCTCCACTAAGTTAGACATTGACGAAAGTGGAGAAAGCTTT
>LVTN01003473.1:7113-19932 GCA_001649415.1 Musa itinerans
TTATCTCAACATATGGATTAGATAACAAATGACAATTGACTTCATCATCAAAATCCGAGATTCAACAGATCTCTTGTATTGTAAAGATTTGTATGGACCTTTGCAGGGGGATAGTGCAATACCCATAGTTATGACAGATGATGAGTGGAAGAGGTTAGATCGAAAAACAGTTGGGTTTATTCGATAGTGGCTTGATGATAGTGTTTTTCACCATATTTCTACTAAAATTTCTGCATATTCGCTTTAGAAAAAATTGGAAAGTCTCTTTAGTAATACTTTGCATTTCATTTAAATGCTCAGCAATAGAAGCACCCTCTCTATTGAGGATTCAGATCTATAGAGATAAATTCAAGAGGATGCTTGGCTTGTCCTAGTCTAGGTACATAGACACCATTGTCAAAAGGTTTAGTATAAAAAATTCTAAGAGAGGTCTCATACCGATGAGACATGGGATATCGCTTTCTAAGAGTATGTCCCTAAAGACTCCTGAAGAAAGGGCGAACATGGATAGGGTAACTATACCTTAGCGATAGGGTCTATTATGCATGCCATGCTATGTACCAGGCCTAATATGGCGCATGCTCTAAGTGTCATGAGCAGGTATCAAGCGGATCCAAGCTTGGAGTACTAGAAAGTAGTAAAGTGTATCCTTAAGTACTTGAGAAGGGCTAAGGATCTTTTATTGGTATATGGAGGCAGTAGCCTTAGGGTTGAAGGCTACACAGACTCGAGTTTCGAATCCGATATCGATGATAGTAAGTCGAATTCAGGGTATGTGTACACTCTAAATGGAGGAGCAGTATGCTAGAAGAGTTCTAAGCAAGATACTACTATTGACTCGACCATAGAGGCAGAGTACATTACTATAGTAGAGGTAACAAAGGAGGGAGTTTGGATGAAGAAGTTCATCACAGATCTAGGAGTTGTGCTGGGTTACAAGGAGCTGATTCCCTTATATTGCGACTGTTGGTCATATGTGCCTTGCAAGCCAATCACGTAAGTGATGACACGTGTGACTTGACACATAGTCTTTTTACTTATTATTATGACTTGACATTTTATCACTTTATATTGACTATTGCATATGCATGTTTATATTGTAATGTCATTGGATCTGTGCAATGAGAATCGAATCGTGATGAGATCACGATAATGAGACCAATTCGTAATTAAACATAGATCCTAAATAATTCTGGTCATTGGTTACTCGAGAGGGACATCGAGATAACCAAATAGATTAGTGTATTATACACCCATCCATATGATGGATACAGTTGGTCTCATAGCTGCTTATGTGGGGATACTAGGGATACAATATAGGTACTCATTGGAGAATGAGTTCCCTGATTGATCCACTTACGGAATACTAGATGGTTGATGATGCCTTATTGTTAGACAGTGATTTCGTAGTCCCAATGGTGTATCTGGTATTTAGACTTGAGACATTAAGGATGTTCTGTATGAGTGCTCTACTCTTAGATACCGGACTTATAGGATTAGATGTCTCAGATCTAGCACAACCAATTAATAAGAGTGATAGTCAACCTTACGAGGGCTATTGAGTATCGATAGAGGATCATCCACTCTCGATGTCATGAGAGTAATATCTCATGTGTTCTTGCTTAGACAAATCTCTGGCCAGGGTCATTCGGATTAAAAGAGAAAGAGTTCTCCGGGGAGAATCCAATTAGAGCGAGACTCGAGTACAAACCGTATAGGTCTGATAGCACCATGCCCGATATACGGTTTCTAGGATATTAGATGGATGAGGGACTATAGGTACATGATAATTGAGGACAGATAAGTCCAATAGATTGGATTCCCCTATATCATCTAGGGACTGCGACGTAGTGGCCTAGTACGATTGCAATCGATAAGTCGAGTGAATTATTATGGAGATAATAATTCACTGAGCCAAATGGAGTTCTGACATGTATGACTCACGACCAACTCGATATTGGGCCTAGAGGGTCACACACATATGGTAGGCATTGCGATGAGTAGAGGTTCGGATATGAGATATTCGCTAGAGCCCCTATCTTATTGGATATCCAATAAGCCCATGAATTTTTGGATCTTATGGATGAGATCCAATAAGAGCCCATGTGAGATTATTTGATGGAGATCCACTAATCTAAGAGGCTTGGGTAGTTGGATGGAGATCCAATACCCAATAGGGGAGGATCCATTAGGGTTAAGTTGATAGGGGACCTCTATAAAAGGAGGAAATCGGTGGTTCATAGGCTAGAGCCTTTTGCTTGTCTCTCCTATTCTCCTCCTCCTCTCCACCTCAGAGCAGGCTTGGAGTTTTGAGGAGCGTCGTCGCAGCCTTACTATGTGGATCACTACTAGAGAGGATGGTACTTGACCCCCTTCACCCTCTCCTAGAGATCTACAGGGATTTAGGGATATACGATCTCCCAAGGTAACAAAATGTATCATATACGTAGTTTTATGTTTCGCGGATTTTTGCCCACCAATCTTCCCACGACGACGAACATATCTTTGGGAATTGGGGATTTTATTTTATGTTCTTCCGCTGCACATGTGATGTCGCCCCCCCATGATTTCCTAACAATGACAATAATAGGGCGATTGCTCAAGCTAAGGAACCCAGGTCTCATAAGAAGTCTAAGCACGTTGTGAGGAGGTTCCACCTAATTAAAGAGATCGTGACCCGAGGAGATGTAGTAGTGGAAAGAGTTATATCTGAAGATAACATCGTAGATTCTCTAACAAAGCCGTTGTCTCAGATTGTCTTTGAGCATCATAAGGGTCTAATGGGGATCAAACATAGAGGTGAATAGCTTTAAGTCAAGTAGAAGATTGCTAGTTATAGGTGCCCTACAAGCTAATCACGTGAGTGATGACACGTGTGACTTGACACATAGTCTTTTTACTTATTATTATTATTTGATATTTTATCACTTTATATTGCTTGTTGTATGAATATATTGTGATGTCAATGGATCTATGCAATGGGAATCAGATCATGATGAGATCACGATAATGAGACCGATTTGCCTTTAAACACAAATCCTAAATAATCCCAGTCATAGGTTACTCGAGTGGGACATCGAGATAACTGGATAAACTAGTGTATTGTATACCCATCCATATAATGGATGCAGCTGGTCTCATAGTTGCTCATGTGGAGGCACTAGGGATATAGTGCAAGTGCTCATTGGAGAATAAGTTCATTGATTGATCCGCTTACGGAATGCTGGATGGTTGATGATGCCTTATTGCCAGACAGCGATTCTGTCGTCCCAATGGTGTACTGGTCCTTAGACTTGAGACCCCAAGGATATCCTATATGAGTACTCCACTCTTTGATACTAGACTTATAGGCATGGAAGTTCCAAATCTAGCATAACCGATCATCGGGAGCGGTAGCCAACCTTACGAGGGCTATTGAGTGTCGATAGAGGATCACTCGCTCTTGATGTCATGAGAGGAATTTATAAGACCCTAAGGTCTTATCATAAAAGAAAGAAGATAAATGGGGATGATCACTTCGAGGGGATCAGCCCCCTTAATCACTTTGAGGGGTTCGGCCTCCTTGATTAATTTGAGGGGATCAGCCTCCTAGGGTTTGTCCAAAGACTTAATAATATTTCATTGATTGATTGATTTCGAAAAGAAAGGGTTACATCACTATTTATAGAGTTCCACCTAGAGTCTACTAGGACTTGGACTCTAATAATAAATAAATATTAAATAAACCTCTACCTGACTCTAACTGAACCAAACTGACTCAATAAACAACTTAACTAAATAGACTCGATAAACATTATTCAAAAGCCCATAAAAAGGGTCCGAACAATTCCTCCCTCTTCAAATCAGCCTTGTCCTCAAGGTTGAGCAGCATCAAACTCAGGGAACTTCTCTTTCAGCACTTCAGTCATAGGCTATCTGCAATGTATCACAACCCGTTGATCAAGTAAGTATGGTCTCCACTTTTTGAAAGTGTAAGCAACATGTCGGGCTTTCAGTGTAGTAATCGTTGCAAGAAACTCCTGGCCCTATATAATCAATTTTATCTTTGAACATTTGCTATCATAAGTTAAAATCCGTCCATTAGTGATCTTTATTTTGAATCTATCACAGCCTTCAATGTTGTAAGCTAATCGGGCTACAACTTTCCTGTCCATAAAATTATTTGTGTTCCACGTATCAATCAAAATAGTGACAGACTGATGCTTCAAAGTTCCTCTGATTTTCATAGTTTGTGGGTTAGCGTAGCTAGCTAATGCATGCACTGTATGTGTGATGGCTTCAATATCTTCATTATGTTTCGCGGATTTTTGCCCACCAATCTTCCCACGACGACGAACATATCTTTGGGAATTGGGGATTTTATTTTATGTTCTTCCGCTGCACATGTGATGTCGCCCCCCCATGATTTCCTAACAATGACAATAATAGGGCGATTGCTCAAGCTAAGGAACCCAGGTCTCATAAGAAGTCTAAGCACGTTGTGAGGAGGTTCCACCTAATTAAAGAGATCGTGACCCGAGGAGATGTAGTAGTGGAAAGAGTTATATCTGAAGATAACATCGTAGATTCTCTAACAAAGCCGTTGTCTCAGATTGTCTTTGAGCATCATAAGGGTCTAATGGGGATCAAACATAGAGGTGAATAGCTTTAAGTCAAGTAGAAGATTGCTAGTTATAGGTGCCCTACAAGCTAATCACGTGAGTGATGACACGTGTGACTTGACACATAGTCTTTTTACTTATTATTATTATTTGATATTTTATCACTTTATATTGCTTGTTGTATGAATATATTGTGATGTCAATGGATCTATGCAATGGGAATCAGATCATGATGAGATCACGATAATGAGACCGATTTGCCTTTAAACACAAATCCTAAATAATCCCAGTCATAGGTTACTCGAGTGGGACATCGAGATAACTGGATAAACTAGTGTATTGTATACCCATCCATATAATGGATGCAGCTGGTCTCATAGTTGCTCATGTGGAGGCACTAGGGATATAGTGCAAGTGCTCATTGGAGAATAAGTTCATTGATTGATCCGCTTACGGAATGCTGGATGGTTGATGATGCCTTATTGCCAGACAGCGATTCTGTCGTCCCAATGGTGTACTGGTCCTTAGACTTGAGACCCCAAGGATATCCTATATGAGTACTCCACTCTTTGATACTAGACTTATAGGCATGGAAGTTCCAAATCTAGCATAACCGATCATCGGGAGCGGTAGCCAACCTTACGAGGGCTATTGAGTGTCGATAGAGGATCACTCGCTCTTGATGTCATGAGAGGAATTTATAAGACCCTAAGGTCTTATCATAAAAGAAAGAAGATAAATGGGGATGATCACTTCGAGGGGATCAGCCCCCTTAATCACTTTGAGGGGTTCGGCCTCCTTGATTAATTTGAGGGGATCAGCCTCCTAGGGTTTGTCCAAAGACTTAATAATATTTCATTGATTGATTGATTTCGAAAAGAAAGGGTTACATCACTATTTATAGAGTTCCACCTAGAGTCTACTAGGACTTGGACTCTAATAATAAATAAATATTAAATAAACCTCTACCTGACTCTAACTGAACCAAACTGACTCAATAAACAACTTAACTAAATAGACTCGATAAACATTATTCAAAAGCCCATAAAAAGGGTCCGAACAATTCCTCCCTCTTCAAATCAGCCTTGTCCTCAAGGTTGAGCAGCATCAAACTCAGGGAACTTCTCTTTCAGCACTTCAGTCATAGGCTATCTGCAATGTATCACAACCCGTTGATCAAGTAAGTATGGTCTCCACTTTTTGAAAGTGTAAGCAACATGTCGGGCTTTCAGTGTAGTAATCGTTGCAAGAAACTCCTGGCCCTATATAATCAATTTTATCTTTGAACATTTGCTATCATAAGTTAAAATCCGTCCATTAGTGATCTTTATTTTGAATCTATCACAGCCTTCAATGTTGTAAGCTAATCGGGCTACAACTTTCCTGTCCATAAAATTATTTGTGTTCCACGTATCAATCAAAATAGTGACAGACTGATGCTTCAAAGTTCCTCTGATTTTCATAGTTTGTGGGTTAGCGTAGCTAGCTAATGCATGCAATGTATGTGTGATGGCTTCAATATCTTCATCAGTTTCCACACCTTCATGATCAGAGTCCAGCTCTTTTGCTTCTAGTTCCTCCTCGATCGGCTTAATCATCAGAAGTTTTCCCTATTTGCATTGGTGTTCCATATTCCACTTTTCATCATAGTACAAACCCTTTGCTGATCTTTCCTTGAGTTCTTCTTGGGTTAGTCTTCGGGTGTTAGGGCTTTGGTTGGGAATAGATGGGGTGTGCTACTTGCTGATCACCTGTTTATTGACACCTCTATTTCGATGATATTCCATGCTGATTTTTTCCTCATGCAAGCGTGCAAATGAAATCACAGCTATCATGGTGCGGGGTTGACAAGCCTTAACTTCACACCGAATCTCTGGATTAAGCCCTTTAATAAATGTACCCAGAAGTTGTCATTTTGACCAATCTCTAGCTTGATTTGACCATCTTTCAAACCTACTCTGATATTCCAATACTATAGAAGTCCGATGAATTTTGGTGAGTTGTTCAATTCTGGTTTCCAATGCTTCCATTAGTCGATTCTCAAATATGGTTCCCAACACTTCCATTTGTGCTTTCCCTAAGTTATCATCAGCCATTGAGTGGAATAACATTTGTCCATAAAGTGACGCAGTCAATGGCAGCACTTTAGGAATAAAGGGTTGTTGCGAGGATGCGGGGGTGTAGCTGCGGTCACTGCGTGGGAGGCAGCAATGCTTGTTGTGGTTGCTACGTGAAGGGATCACTGCTACTGAGGGCTAGGAGGCAACAATGGTGGTGCGGTTATGGCAGTTGCGACGACGTGGATAGAAGGCAACGATGCTTGGGAGAGTAGCTGTGAGGATGCGAGGATGTGTTAAATCTCAAATTTTGATGATGAAGTCAATTGTAATTTGTTTGATCTAATCTATATGTTGAGAAAAGTGTGTAGGATTAACTACAATAGCAGTAAGACATAAAACAAGTGTTGCGTCGAAGTCAAGATCGAGATCTCATTGGGAGTTCGAGAGTTCATCGGAAGTTCTGTTGGAACCAACCGAGAAGTCCAAGAGCTTGCCAAAGAAGATCGTCGGAACTTGCCAAGAAGATTGTCATAAAGTCCAGGAGCTTGCCGGTAGTCCGCCGGAACATTACCGAGAGTTCGTCGAATGTTCGCCAGAAGTATGTCGGAAGCTCGCCGGAAGAGCAATTGACGCACCGGAACAAGAAGTGCTGTAATTATGTCTTAAATATCATAGTTAGAGTATAAATTAACTTAGGATTGGGAGGTAATCCCACTAACTTAATTAAGGGCCAATTGGGCCCTTAATAGGGCTGAATTGAGCTGCCAATTCAGCCCCTAAAAACATGGCCAACGGTGGCATCACTTGGAAAGCAGTGCCCCAGGATTTCTAGGTAGTGGTACCACTGGCAGTTCATGCTGCCAATGGTGGTACCACCCCTGTTAGGCGGTGGTACCGCCAGAGCTCGGTCTCTGAGCTCTGTCAGGCGGTGGTACCACCCAATAATGGCCGTGGTACCGCCAGGACCCCGAAAATCCGGGGTTAGACACTTTTTAGCTCCAATTTTGAAGCCTTTGGGGCCTATAAAAACCCCACCCTTTTCTACAAGAAAGGGCACGAACGTAATGAGATAATCTTGAGTTATTGGGGTGTAAAAGTGTTGTAAACAAGTGCTAGAGTCCTCCTCCTCCCTTACTAAGTTTTGAGATCATTCAAGAGAGGTGTGAGACTTGTAAGGGTCCTCTCCTAAACCCATGAAAAGGAGATAGCGCTGTAAAGAGGTGGTTGGTCTTCACCTATTAAAGGAAGGCCTTTAGTGGATGCCGGAGACTTCATTAGAGGAGGAATCCGAAAGTGGATGTAGGTCATATTGACCGAACCACTCTAAATTCTGGTTTACTTTTCATTTGTGCTATTTACATTACTGCAAATATCCTTAATCCTCTCTTGCACTTTTATAAAAGCTTTCAAGTTTATATTCCCTCCAAAACAGATTGAATCGAAACCATTTTCGTCGGAATCAGTTTTAATCGAAACGAACATTTTTTTGAAATCGAGAAAGTTTTCTGCTGCACTAATTCACTATCATTTGGTTTTAAACCCAAGAGAGATGACATTTGCCGGTAATCTAGAGGGCCATTCAATTACACGTCCGCCTATGTTTAATGGGACGAATTACACATATTGGAAGACTAGAATGAGGATCTACCTAATTTCAATGAATTTTGAATTATAAAATATTATAGCAAATGGCTTCTAAAAGTCTTCTCTTCCAATGAACGATTGGAATGAGTTGGAGAAGAAGACTTTCGCTTTAAACACAAAGGCTATGAATGCCATATTTTGTGCCTTAGATAAAAACGAGTTGAATCGTGTGTCTATTTGTGAATCAGCTTTTGATATTTTATACATACTCGAAGTGACTCATGAAGGCACTAGTTGAGTGAAAGAGTAAAAAATTAATCTTTTAGTACACACTTATGAGTTATTTTGAATGAAACCGAATGAGACCATTAGAGACATGTACACCCGATTTATGGATGTCGTCAATGGTCTAAAAGGACTTGGTAAATATTTGTCAGATTTTGAACTTATTAATAAAATTTTAAGATTCCTTCCAAAGAGTTGGGACCCTCAAGTCAAGGCCATTCAAGAGGCCAAAAACCTAAATAATTTTCCTCTTGAAGAATTAATTGGGTCACTAATAACCTATGAGATGACTTGTAAAGCTCATGAAGAGCTTGAAGACACCCTTCCAAAAAACACGAAGGATATGGCATTAAGTGTTGAATCTCGGATTTTGATGATGAAACTAATTGATAATTGTTTATGTTTTAATCTACGTTTTGAGTGACACAGGATGCTTCGATTGGGATGAGACAATTAAAGCAGGAAAAATCATGTTGTGCCGGAGGAAAACATGTTAGAAGATTGGACGTCTAGTCGGAGGATCGGTCGACGTATCGACATAAGGCTTCGGGCCATAGATTCGAGCATCAGGTCAAGAAGAGCAGATATTGTGCCAAGGATATCGGAGTTAACGAGTTAACTAGCCGATTGGGCAATAGGCCGCAAGAGAGGATGATGCGTCGAAGAATCAGATGAAGCGTCGAAGGGCCAATAACATGCCGGACAACATGATTCATGCTTAGTATCAATTGTCTAGATCGAAGTGTGATTTTACATATGCAGGATTAACTACGGTAGCAAGGCATAAAGTAAAATGAAGTCTCGAAGTCAAGTACGCGATTTCGTTGGGAGTTTAAGAGTTCACCAGAAGTCCAGACGTTCGTCGGAAGTTCTGCTGAGAAGTCCAGGAGCTTGCTAAAGAAGTTCATCGGAACTCACTAAGAAGATCATCATGAAGTCTAGGAGCTTGTCGGGAGTCCGCCGGAACATTGTCAAGAGATCGTCGGAAGTTCGCCGGAAGATCGCCGGAAGCTTGCCGGAAGAAACTAGACTTACGGACTTGTTTAGCTTAGAATATGTCTTAGGAATCGTAGTTAGCACGTTATTAGGTTTGGATTTGGGCCAACCCAATTAGGGGCTAGTTGGGCCCAAGTAAGGAATGTGTTGGGCCCAATGAGAGGCCCAAACAGTGCCCCATGAAGTGGCACCGTCGTGGCACAGTCTTCGAGACTATGTCAGGAGGTGGTACCGCTAGTCTGGGCGGTTGTACCACCCCTAGCAGGGTGTCAGGCGGTGGTACCACCAGTATGGGTGGTGGTATTGCCTAGCACAGCCCCCCAGATGGTGGTATCGCTAGACTGGGCGGTGGTACCGCCCTGCGCAGTGTTAGTGTCAGACTAACACTAGTGGTGGTACCGCCCAACGTAGGTGGTGATACCGCCCGTACCCAGGAAACCTGAGATGAGATGTTTTTAGGCTCCAAGTTTGAATCAACTTGAAGCCTATAAATACCCCTCCCATCCCTGGTTAACACACACAAGCACAAAGAATTCAAAAGTGAGAAAACGCTTCTGCAATCTCTTTAGAAATTCCCTCCTCCACTCTAAGTTTAGAATTCTGTAATAGAGGAGTGAGTGCTTGTAAGGGTTGTCTCCTAAACCCGTGAAAACGAGAAGAGGGGTGTAAGAAGGAGGTTGATCTTCGCCTATTAAAGGAAGATCATTAGTGGATGCCAGTGGCCTCAACGGAAGAGGAATCGACGAAGTAGATGTAGGTCATGACGACCGAACCACTCTAAAATCTGGTTTGCATTTATTTGAGCAATTTACTTTACTGCAAACTGCCTTCCTTGCTATACATCTACTATGCATCTTCTGTATGCTTTCAAGCTCTCTTTACGAAAACGCTTTCAAGTTAACCTCTCTCCGAAATGGTTTTCGTCGAAATTAGTTTTTATCGTACGAAGGTTTTTTTAACTGACAAAAGTTTTCCACTGCACTAATTCCCCCCCCCTCTTAGTGCCGACCCCACTCTTGATCCTAACAGTTGGTATCAGAGCCTCGTTTTCTCATTTGATTTAACACCCAAAGAGAAATGGCTCTTTTTAGCTTTCAAGAGGGTCACTCTCTCATTCGTCCTCCTTTTTTCAATGGGATGGACTACACTTATTGGAAAACTTGAATGAGAGTTTTCTTGCTTTCTATTGATTTAAATTTATGGAATTTGGTCGAAAATAGATTTCAAAGGTCTTCTCTTCCAATAAACGATTGGATTGAAGCCGAGCGAAACTATTGTTGACATGTACACCCATTTTACGGATGTTGTCAATGGTTTAAAAGCTCTTGGCAAATGCTTTTCTAATTTTGAACTCGTTAACAAGATTTTATGATCGCTTTCTAAAAATTGGGATTCGAAAATAACGGCTATTCAAGAATCAAAAAATTTGAATACTTTTTTTATCGAAGAACTTATCGGGTCTCTAATGACCTATGAAATGACGTGCAATGCATATGAAGAACTTGAAAACCACCTTCCAAAGGACAAAAAGGATTTCAGACTAAGAATAATCGAAGACCACTTGAGCATAAGCTCAAGTGATGGTGAACTTGAACTCCTCACTAATAAATTTAAAAAGTTCATGAAAAAAAAATTAAAGAACAAAAAGAATGCAACTATTTGCTTTGAACACAAGAAAAAGAACATAAATTGGGATGAATCGAGCTCCTCCGAAGACGAGGAGAAAATCAACAAAGGTAAGGTGGCAAACTACACCTTAACAGCTTTCTACAATGAGGTAAACAACTCAAACGAAACTCCCTTAGTTTACTTTGAAATTACTTGATGTTCTTCATGAGTTGTTTTTAATTTTGTTTAAAAAAATTATATAATTCCTTTTGAAAATTACATGTTTAATAATGTAATGAAAATGAAAAAAATAGGAATCATGCTTATCATTCTAGTAATTTTGAAAATAATCATGAAAATTGCATGTTTATGATAAACAAAATGATTTTAATTAAAAATGCCTTATGAAATCATGTTTGATGATATCATGCCTACTAAATTTATTTTTTTTTGAAATTATGCATGATAATTTGAAGTAATGATAAGTTTTGGGTAATTTATGGTTTATTGATTTTAATGATTTCCATGATGATATTTGCTGTTTCGATTTTAAACTATAATGTATGGTTTTCATACGAAAAACTTAAGTATGCTTATATGAAATCAATCAATAAGTTGAAACAAAAAGAGGAAAGCATTTTTCTTGAAAACTTCTTAAATCTCTACCTTATTAATTTTTCACTAAGAGATCAATAAAATTATCTATGCCATTTTTGTTGAATCTCAAATTTTGATGATAAAACCAATTGATAAGTATTTATGTTTTAATCTGCATTTTGAGTGACACAAGATGCTTCGATCAGGATGAGATAATTAAAGCAGAAAAAATCATGATGTGCCGGAGGAAAACATGTCAAAAGATTGGACGTTGAGCTAGAGGATCGGTCGATGTATCGACAGAAGGCTTTGAGCCATTGATTTTGGCATCAGGCCAAGAAGAGCGGATATTGCGCCAAGGATATCAGAGTTACGGAGTCAACTGGCTGATTAGGCAATAGGCCGCAAGAGAAGACGATGCGTCGAAGAATCGGACGAAGCGCCGAGGGACCAATGACATGTCGAACACCATGATTAATGCTTAGTATTAATTGTCTAGATCAAAGTGTGTTTTTACATATATAGGATTAACTATGATAGCAAGGCATAAAGCAAAATAAAGTCCCGGAGTCAAGGATGCGATTTTGTTGGGAGTTTGAGAGTTCGTCGGAAGTCTAGACGTTCGTCGGAAGTTCTGTAGGAACCAGCCAAGAAGTCCAGAATCTTACCAAAGAAGCTTGACAGAACTCGCCAAGAAGATTGTCATGAAGTCCAGGAGCTTGCCGGGAGTCTGTCGGAACATTGCCGAGAGATCGTCGGAAGCTCGTCGGAAGAAGCAATTGACGTACCAAAACTATAATGCTTAGAATATGTCTTAGGAATCATAGTTAGCACATAACTGGAGTTGGGATTGGGAGGTAATCCCATCAACTCTGTTAGGGGACAATTGGGCTATAAGTTGGACTGATTTGGGTTGGATTCAAGGCCCAACCAGGATGCTGAAAGCTTGGCCGACGATGGCACCGCCTGGGGGACTCAGTCTCCAAGGTGGTTTGGGTGGTGGTACCGCCCAAACTGGGCGATGGTACCACCAACAGTAAATGCTGCCAATGGTGGTACCGTGATAGAACCCTTGCAGATTCTAAACT
>LVTN01003474.1:8281-18340 GCA_001649415.1 Musa itinerans
CATACAAATGAGAAGTTATGATCATGCATGGTAGGATGTAATGTAATTTGACATTTTGATAACATCATTTAAAATATTTATGATTTGGAATGATGCATGCAATACTTATGATTTTGTGATAAAATAATTATCATTTTTTGAAATGATATCTTATTTCAATATGTTATATTAAATTAAGAATGATACTTTATCTTTGTCATAATTTGAAAATTGATGTAAAGGGAAAAGAATTACAACATTGTATTATTCTCTTCTTTTTGACAATGACAAAGGGGGAGAAAGTCTTGCTAGCTTGTGCATCACAAAAATTAGCAAAAAAGGTGCTAGCTTGCACATTATAAAGAGAAGCAAAAAGTTACTATCTCAAGATAAGCAAAAAGTTTGCTAAACTTCACATTCTCAAAGAACTTGCTAGCTTGCACATTGCGAATGAAGCAAAAATTGCTAGCTCGAACATTGCAAAGGGAGAAAAAATTGCTAGCTTACACTTCTCAAAAGATAAGAAAGAACTTAGTAACTTGGATGTTCTAAAGTGATGAAAAATTTGCTAAATTACTAAGCTTTCATATCTCTCAAAATTGCACTTGTCCTTTTTATTGATGCCAAAGGGGAAAAAGTTATGATGACAATTATGCATGGAATGATGTATTAAAAATTTAATTATGCATGATTTTATGATAACATGTTACAAATATTCATAATGAAATATTGCTTTGACTTGAATTCAATTTGAATTCAAGAGTTCTATCAATATGGCATATTGATAGGGGGAGTTAAGGTTAACTCCGTCATCAATTGTTTATCATCATAAAAAAAGGGGAGATTGTTGAATCTCATATTTTGATGATGAAACCAATTGATAGTGTTTATGATTTGATTTGCATTTTAAGTGATGCAGGAAGCTTCAATTAGGGAGAGACAATTAAAGCAGAAAGAATCATATCGGGCCGAAGAAAAACATGTAAGAAGATTGGACATCGAGCCGAAGGATCGATCGACATATTGGTAGAAGGCTTCGGGCCATAGGTTCGGGTATCGGGCCAAGAAGAGCGAAAATTATGCTAAGGAAATCGGAGTTATAGAGGTCAACTGGCCGATTGGGCAATAGGCCGCAAGAGAGGATGATGCGCCGAAGAATCAAATGAAGCATCAATAAACCAATGACATGCTGGACAACATTTGATTCGAGTTTTATTACAATTGTCTAGATCGAAGTAGTTTTTAAGTGTACAGGATTACCTACGATAGTGATCAAGGCATAAAGCAAAATAAAGTCCCGGAGTCAAGAATGAGATTTTGTTGGGAGTTCGAGAGTTCGTAGGAAGTTTGGACGTTCGTCGGAAGTTCTGCCAGAATTGACCAAGAAGTCCAAGAGCATGCCAAAGAAGCTCGTCGGAACTCGCTAAGAAGATGATCTAGACAATTATTACAACGTGAATTGACATTTTGTTGCCCAGCACGTCATTGGTTGGCGCTTTGTCCGATTCTTCAGTGCATCGTCTTCTCTTGCGGCTTGTTGCCCAATCGGCGGGTGACCTCCGCAACCCCGATATCGTTGGGGCAATTCCGAAAGTTTACCGAAAGATCGCCAAAAGCTCACTGGAAGAAACCTAGACTTACGAACTTATTTAGCTTAGTGAATATCTTAAAATTCATAGTTAGCACATAATTGGGTTGGAATTGGGCCAACTTAATTAGGGGTCAATTGGGCCCAAGTTTAGGCTGTGTTGGGCTAAGTGAAAGGCCCAAATAGTGACCCAACAGGTGGAACCATCATGGCATAGTCTCTGAGACTATGTCAAGCGGTGGTACTGCCCAGACACAATCTCCGAGAGACTATCAGGTGGTAGTACCGCCAGACTAGGTGGTGGTACCACCTAGCGGCAAGGTATTAAGTGGTGGTACCGTCCAGTGTCAGTGTCAGTGTTAGTGCTGCAGGCGGTGGTACCGCCCAACACAAGCGGTGGTACCACCAGTCCCCAGAGGATCCGGGATGAGACATTTTTAGGATCCAAGATTGAATCCACTTGAGGCCTATAAATACCCCTCTCATCCCTGGTTAATACATATAAGCACAGAGAACTTAAAAGTGAGAAAATGATGTGGTAATTACTTAATAGATTCCCTCATCTAACTCTAAGTTTAGAATTCTGTTTAGAGAGGAGTGAGTGCCTATAAAAGGTTGTCTCCTAAACCTGTGAAAAGGAGAAGAGTGGTGTAAAAGGGTAGTTGATCTTTGCCCATTGAAGAAAGATCGTTAGTGGATGCTGGTGGCCTCGACGAAAGAGGAATCGGCGGAGTTGATGTAGGTCACGACGACTGAACCACTATAAAAATCTGATTTGCATTTCTATTTATGCAATTTACCATACTACAAACTTCCTTACTTGCTCTACCCTCTCATTACACTCTTACGAACGCTTTTAAGCTTAATATCCTTCTGAAATAGGGTTAATCGAAAAGAAGCTTTTTGAACTGATAATGTTTTTATCTGCTGCACTAATTCACCCCCTATTAGTGCCGACTCATTCCTAACAAACACGTCGACCATTCCTTTGGTCTGACTGGAATCTTCTAATATGTTCAATTCTGGCACAACTTCTTATTCTTCCTTCTTTAAGCAATTTGCCTCTCCTGATCGAAGCTTGTCCTGCATCACTCAAAATATATATTAGATCATAAAATTATCAATTGGTTTCATCATCAAAATATGATATTCAACGTTTATCACTTTATATTATCTATTGCATGAATATATTGTGATGTCCATGAATCTGTGCAATGAGAATCAGATCATGATGAGATCACGATAATGAGACCGATTCACCTTTAAACACAGATCCTAAATAATCCCGGTCATAGGTTGCTCAAGAGGGACATCAAGATAACCAGATAGATTGGTGTACTATATACTCATACATATGATGGAGATGGCTGGTCGCATAGTTGCTCGTGTCGGGACACTAGGGATACAGTGCAGGTGCTTATGGGAGAATGAGTTCACTGATTAATCCGCTCATGGAATACTGGATGGTTGATTATGCCTTATTATTAGACATTGATTCTATAGTCCTAGTGGTGTATCCGGTCCTTAGACTTGAGACACCAAGAATGTCTTGTATGAGTACTCCACTCTTTGATACCAGACTTGTAGGTCTGGAGGTTTCAGATCTAGCACAACCGGTCATCAAGAGTGGTAGCCAACCTTATGAGGGATATTGAGTGTCGATAGAAGATCATCTGCTCTCGGTATCATGAGAGGAATATCCCATGTATTATTGCTCAAACAAATCCCTAGCTAGGGATTCAGAGTGAGAGAAAAAGAGTTCTCTGGGAGAATTCGATTAGAGCGAGACTCGAGTAGAAACTATATGGGCCTGATAGTATCATGCCCAGTATACGATCTCTGGGGTATTATATGGATAAGGAACTATAAATACACAGTAATTGAGGACAGACAGGTCCAATGAATTGGATTCCCCTGTATCGTCTGGGGACTACGCGTATAGTGCCCTACTATTGGGAAATCTAGGGCGCGACATCACATGCGCAGCGGAAGAACAATAACAAAATCCCTAATTCCTAAAGATATGTTCGTCATTGTGCAAAGATTGGTGCGGAAAAATTCGTGAAATAGAAAACCATGCATGAGATAGATTGTGTTACTTAGGGAGATCATATATCCCTAAATCCCTACATATCTCTAGGAGAGGGTGAAGGAGGTCAAGCGCCCTCCTCTCTAGCGGTGATCCACACAGCAAGGCTGTGACATCGCTCCTCAAAACTCCATGCCTACTAGGTGGAGAGGGGGAAGAGATTAGGAGAGGCAAGCAAAAGGCTCTAGCCTATGAACCACTAATTCCCTCCTATTTATAGAGGCCCCTTGTCAACTTAACCCTAATGAATCCTGCCCTATTAGGTATTGGATCTCCATCCAACTACCTAAGCCTCTTAGATTAGTGGATCTCTATCCAATAAGCATCCATGAGAGATCTAAGAAGCTTGGAAAGTTGGATGGAGATCCAATACCCAATAGGGCAGGGATCATTAAGGTTAAGTTGATAGGGGGCCTCTTTAAATAGGAGGGAACCAAAGGTTCATAGGCTAGAGCTTCTCTTGGTTGCCATTACTAATCATAGGTGCCCTACAAGCCAATAACATGAGTGATGACATATGTTACATGACACGCACTCTTTTTATTTATTATATATTGGTATTTTATCACTTTATATTACATATTGCATGAATATATTGTGATGTCTATGGATCTATTACATGAATATATTAAGGTTAAGTTAATAGGGAGCCTCTTTAAATAGGAGGGAACCAAAGGTTCATAGGCTAGAGCTTCTCTTGGTTGCCATTACTAATCATAGGTGCCCTACAAGCCAATAACGTGAGTGATAGCATATGTTACATGACACGCACTCTTTTTATTTATTATATATTGGTATTTTATCACTTTATATTACATATTGCATGAATATATTGTGATGTCTATGGATCTATGCAATGAGAATCGAATCATGATGAGATCACGATAATGAAACTGATTCATCTTTAAATACAAATCCTAAATAATCTTGGTCATAGGTTACTCGAAAGAGACATTGAAATAACTGGACATATTGGTGTACTATACACCCGTACATATGATGGAGGCGACTGGTCTCATAGTTGCTCGTGTGGGGACACTAGGGCTACAGTGCAGATGCTCATTGGAGAATAAGTTCACTAATTGATCCACTCATGAAATGATGGATGGTTAATGATACCTCATTGTGAGACAACGATTCTGTTGTTCCAGTGGTGTACTTGGTCTTTAGACTTGAGACACCAAGGATGTCCTTTATGAGTACTCCATTCTTTGATACCTGACTTATAGGCTTGAAAGTTTCAGATCTAGCACAACCAGTCATAAATTTTCTTATATTTATGATTAGTATGTCTCATAATATAATTAAATCATTGATGTACATGGAGAGAAAATTTTTAGCCTACACTTCTCAAAAGTGCTGTGAAGCTTGCACTTTCAATAAGCAAAAAGTGATGACTTAGAATGCTAAATATAGGATTAGTATCATCTGCGTAAATGTTAGCTTAAAAATTATTGGATATTGACTTGAATAATTAGTACCACTAGAATGCTAAATATGGCTGCTAGGTTGTTAAAGGTCAAAAGTTGAAGCTTGAATAGTTCAAAGATAAAATTACAACTTGAAAAGAAGCTGAAGGGAGTGCACCAGTGAAAGCACCGCTAGACTGGTGGTGGCATCGCCAAAGCACACTGCCCATAGACAGTAGCACTGCTCGATTGGCGGTACCACTACCCACAACCCTACCCTATAAAACCTTAGTTAGGGTCAATGGTAGAACCGCCCCCAACCCTCTCTACACCCCTCTAAACTGCTCCACACCCCTCAATCCTCTTACTCTCCCTCTAGAAACTCAAGAAAACCCTCATCCTTTATATAACTAAGGATCAATCTTAAACCCCCTTTGGTGATCACAAGTTTAAACTACAAAGGTAATTCGCAAACCCAATTGTTTCTCTCATTCTCCATTCATTACTTGTTCTTGCCTCTTATTCTTTGTGATATATGTAGTCTCCATGACATCTAGAAGATCCTCAAGGGACAAAGAAAAGAGGAGATTAGATGAAACCTATGATTCCATACTCTTTGATTCCCCTTAACATGCCCTTAAATTCTCAACCTTTGAGTATAGAAGTGTACATAAGGGAAAATATGTAGATCTAGAAGAATTGAGTAATTTGAAACCAATTCAATGGTTTGCTAACTTAGATGTCCTTCTAGTTCTTCAAATAAGTGAACTCATTTATCCTATATTTGTTTGGTTATTTTATAACAACTTGTATGTGGATGAACATGATAGGGTGTCCACTTATCTCTTAGGGTATCATATACCTATTACAGATAACATAATTTGTAACCTTATAGAAATTTCTGAGAAAATGAGAGGTTGCTATTTTAGAGGACAATGGGACACAGAATCGATTAGAATCACATATTCTGAGGCTTTAGGTACCATTTTTAGTAACCCAAATTTGTCTATCGTTCCAAAAAGTTATGAACATTTGCTACCCTTCAGCATAAAATTGCTTCATCGCATCATGATAAGTATTCTACTTCCAAAACAACATTATCATGATGAAGTTAGTCAAATGGAATTATTAACAATGTATTGGATTACGGTAGGACATAATAACTGTTTTGGATATCTAATACGACAAAACATGATTGAACTATCAACAAAAGATATAATGCTTTCATATAGTGGTTTGATTATTAGACTAATGTATGCACATGACATAGTCATTCCACCATACGAAGAAACCTTAAAACTAAATCGATTTAATGTCATCAATAGAAACCTATTAAGGAATTAAGATGTATAATAAGAAATGATGCTTAGTCTAGATTACCTAGGAGGACTAATCCTCCCTCACCTGAACCAGAACCAGAAACACCTATACATAGGGAAAGTCAATCTCCTACTAGTCCCTTTGAGGCAGCACCTTTAACAGAGCTAGCACCCTCCTCATTTGTCAATTTCCTAGTAACTCGATTGGATCGAATTGAACTACATCAAGATCAAATCTTAACCAAGATGCAGCAAATTCATCAACAACTTGATACTCTATTTAGGTATTTTAGTTTACCACCACCTGAATGGCTTATATATTTCTCCTTTCATTTTGTTAATGAAGAAGAAAACTCATTAGTATACTGATATGTTGTACTCCTTACACTCTATAATGTACTTTTTGATGTAATGTGCTTTTCAATATACATTTCTTGATGATATTATGCAATACTCTAAGTATTAGGCTTGTTAAATTTTCCAAATGCATGAATTCCTTTATATATTTTTTGAATTTCTTGATTTTTTATAACTTGAGTTTTCTTTTTAAATCGAGATCATTTCCTTCATTCCTTCTTGCAAATTCACCAAAGAAGAAAGTCTATTCATGGATTTTTGATCCTTCAAGAAAGAAGAGTTTTTATTCATAGACTTTTGGTGTACTTGATCTTTTATGCGATAATCATTTTCTATGAATCTTTCTTCCTTCTATTTACAAGAAAAGGGATTTGATTCATGAATTTTTAGTATGCACATTTTAATTTTTTTTTGATGAATCCTTTCTCTTTGCAATAGTAGAAGCTTGATTTAATGAAACTTATTTTTCATGGATTTGATTTGGTTCAAATCCTTTCATGGATTTGGTTCTTGATTTTTTTTGTGATGAATGAATTCCTCCCTTATTCTTCTTCCTCTTCTTCTTATTTTTATGACAAAAGGAAGAAAGAAACTTGCACCAAAAAGTGCTTGCACATCTAAAGTAATAATGCTAGCTTGCCCATTTCAAAAAGCAAAATGAGTTATCTTGCAAAGTTTTTACTTAACTTCTCATTTCACAAATTTGCTAGCTTGTATAAATTGATGTAAAACTTACTTGCTTAAGTTTAAAATACTTGCATAAATTGTTGAATGATTCTCCTTTTTGTTGATGACAAAGGGGGAGAAATGATGAATGTTTGGAATCATGCCAAAATAATGTTGAATGTGGTATCATGCATAAAGTGATAAATGGTTAAAAAAAACTTTAGTATCATATATGTTATGTTAAATTTGGTATCATGCATAAAGTGATAAATGGTTAAAAAAAACTTTAGTATCATATATGTTATGTTAAATTTGGTATCATGCATAAAGTGATAAATGGTTAAAAAAAACTTTAGTATCATATATGTTATGTTAAATTTGGTATCATGCATAAAGTGATAAATGGTTAAAAAAAACTTTAGTATCATATATGTTATGTTAAATTTGGTATCATGCATAAAGTGATAAATGGTTAAAAAAAACTTTAGTATCATATATGTTATGTTAAATTTGGTATCATGCATAAAGTGATAAATGGTGCTTTAGTATCATATATGTTATGCCCAAAATGATTAAAAATATGAATGCTTTGGTATCATGAATGTTATGCCCAAAATGATGTTAATTTTGGTATCATGCATGAAGTGATGACTGCTTTAGTATCATGTAGGTTATGCCCAAAGTGATGTTGATTTGTTATCATGCATGAAGTGATGAAATTATGCATGTTATACTTTGATGACTTTAAACTATGATGTGGCACAATGTATGAAATTTTGATCACTATGATCAAAATTGTTTCACCTGAATTCAAAAGTTATGATTCCTTTTGAATTCAAGTTTGCCTTATCTCAATATAACATATAGATAGGGAGAGTTAAGGTTAACTCCGTCATCAATTGGTTGTCATCATCAAAAAGAGAAAGATTATTGAATCTCAGATTTTGATAATGAAATCAATTGGTGAATTAATGATCTAATCCATGTGCTGAGATAAGTGATGTAGGACTAACTACGATCATGAAAAAGGCAAAACAATAAAAGAAGAATCGAATGTTGAGCCAGAGTCAATGATCGGGCATTGGGCTAGATGAATTGAGGGATACATTGAAGGGTCAGACGATGCAATGAAAGCTCATCGGGTGTTCGCTAGGAGTTCGCCGAAAGCTTGTCGGAAGATCATCGGGAGTTCACCAAAAGTTCACCAAAAGTTCGGTTGAATAATTGACATGCCGGACAACTTAGATTGCTTATTTCATAATTGTTTTAGCCTTAACTATCATAGTTAAGACTTTAATTTAAGTTAGTTTTGAGAGAAATCCTACTAACTCAATTAGAGGTCTACTAGGCCTAAAATAGGGTTGAATTGGGCTAGTTGGATGGCCCATTCAGCCACTTGGAGCCACGTCAGGCGGTGGAACTGCTTGAGACTTGGCCTCCTAGGTGGTCTGGGCGATGGTACCGCTCAAACTGGAAGGTGGTACCGTCGGTAGTTAGTGCTGCTAGGTGGTGGTACCGCTTTGTCAAGCAATGGTACCACTAGAGCCCAATCTCCGAGGCTCTGTTAGATAGTAGTACTGCTAGACTAGGCGGTGGTACTGCCTAGTATTAGTCTGCAGGCGATGGTACCGTCAGTATATCAGAAACTGGGGATAAGACACTTTTTGGCTCCATTTTTGAAGCCATTGGAGTCTATAGATACCCCACTCTTTCCTGTATGAAAGAGCACGAAAGGGTGAATAAAAGTCTTGAGATTTTGGATTGTAAAAGGGTTGAAAAAGTGCTAAGTGTTTGCCTCCTCCTTCTTTAGCTTTGTGATCATTCTGCGAAAAGGTTTTCGTCAGAATCGATTTTCAACGTACGACGAATTTTTCGAAACCAACATGATTTTACCACTGCACTAATTCATCCCCTCTCTTAGTGCCGACTCTTTTCCTAACAATTGGTATTAGAGCCTCGTTTTCTCATTTGGTTTAACACCCAATGAGAAATGGATCTTTTCGGCTTTCAAGAGGGTCACTCTCTCATTCATCCTCCCTTAGTCAATGGGACAGACTACACATATTGGAAAACTCGAATGAGAGTTTTCTTGCTTTCGTTGGATTTGAATTTATAGAACATTATTGAAAGTGGTTTTTAAAGGTCTTCTCTTCCAATGAATCATTGGAATGATTTGGAGAAGAAGACTTTTTCCTTAAATGCTAGAGTTATGAACGCTCTATTTTGCACCTTAGATAAAAACGAATTTAATCAGATTTCTACTTGTGAAACGGCTTTCGATATTTGGCACACTCTTAAAATCACACATGAAGGAAATCACACACGAAGGCACAAGTAGGGTTAAGGATTCAAAAGTTAATTTTTTAATACATGATTTTGAACTATTTCATATGAAACTAAGTGAAACCATTGGAGACATGTACACCCGTTTTACAGATGTCGTCAATGGTTTAAAAGCACTTAGTAGAAGTTTTTTGGATTTTGAACTTGTAAACAAGATTTTACATTCTCCTAATAAGAGTTGGGATTCAAAAGTAACGGCTATTCAAGAATCAAAAAAATTGAACCATTTACCAATTGAAGAACTTATAGGGTCTTTGATGACCTATGAAATGACGTGCAATGCACGTAAAGAACTTGAGAACCACCTTT
>LVTN01003475.1:9828-19892 GCA_001649415.1 Musa itinerans
GATAAAGGAGAGGGATTTTGTCCACTTCTCCCCCTTTGTCATCATAAAAAAGACAACTATTCAGGTGGTGGCAAGTCAAAATGTTTAAACAAGGTATTGAGTTGTCAATGAATCTATTACAACTCAGTCAAAATTTGATCTTGGCGTTGTTCGAGTCGATATTGACGTTGTTTAAATTGATCCATCCGAGTCCCTATGTCGTCGATAGATGAGGGAGGTGCTTGCTTTATTGGAGGTGATACCTCAAAGGGACCAGTTAGAGGCGATTGATTACCCCTAAAAATTGGTGTTTCAAGTTCTGGTTTAGGTTGGAGTGCATCAGCCCTTCTAGGCAGTCTAGTCCATATACCATTTCTGAATGTACATCTCAACCGTCGAAGTAGGTTTATATTTATGATACTAAATCTATCTAGTTTTATAACTTCTTTGTTAGGTGGGATAGCAATGTCATAGGCATAGGGTAGTCTTGTGATTAGGCCACCATATGGAAGTATCATGTCATTTTTTGATAGTTCAGTCATGTTTTGTTGGATTAGGTAACTAAAATAATTGTTATGCCCCTTCATAATCCAATACATGGTACCTAATTCCATTTGGCTTACTTCATTAGGATGATATTATTTTGGGAGAATAATACTTATCAGGATGTGATTAGTATTTTGGTGCTCAAAGGTAGTAAATGTTCGTAGCTTTTTGGAAGAATAGTTAGGTTAGGATTACCAAATATTGTTCCTAAGGCATTAGTGTAAATAGTCCCAACTGATTCTTCATTCTATTGTCCTCTAAAATAACACCCTTTTTCTTTTATCGCAATTCCTATGAGGTTGTAAATCATGCTATCCGTAATGGGTATATGATGTCCTAAGAGATAGGTTGATACCCTTTCGTTTTCGTCGACATATAAATTATCGTAAAATAGCCTAACAAGTCTAGGGTTGATAGGTTCACTCATTTGAAGGATTGGGAGAATGTCTAGATTAGCAAACCATTGAATAGGTTCTAAATCACTTAATTCGTCTAAATCAATATATTTACCCTTATGAACATGTCTAGATCCTATGGATGAAAATTTAAGGGCATATTGATGAGAATCGAAAAGTAGGGAATCATAGTTTTCATCTAATCTCCTCTTCCCTTTGTCCCTAGAGGATCTTCTAGAACTCATTGAGACTACAATTATGAGGGCAAATAAGGAGCGAGAATAAGTAATACAAGTAATACAAAGGAGAATCAATTTGGTGTACAGATTATCTTAGTAGTTTTTATTTTCTAGTGATCTTCAAACGGATGTCGGAGATTGATCCTTGATTTAGTAAGAGATGGGTATTTTGGAGTAGCTAGAGGGAGAGCAAGAGATTTGGAGTGGTTTGGAGAAGTGCAGAATGGGTTGGGGTCGGTTCTACTACCGGCCCTAACTTGGTGTTTATAAGGGGCAAGTTATGGGTGGTGGCACTGCTAGCTGGGCGGTGCTACCGCCTGCCACCCGTGACCACTGTCGGTGCTACCGCTAGTTGGGCGATGCCACCGCCTACAAGCAATTAGCACTGCTCACATAGTTGTGTGGTGCTATCATGGGGTGATTCCAACTTGCAAGACTTTTATTGTTATGAACCACAACCTTATTTACATCATCATGTAAAATTCGCATCATAAGACAAGAAGATTTGTATTAAAGATTGTACGTTCATGATTCATCATATAAAATGAATACCATACTCAAACATTATGTAGAACTCGTATTAAAAAATGCATACCATAAATTCATGATTCATTATATAAAATTTGTATGCAAGCATCATAAAAACTCATATAGAAAAATGCATATGGCTCATTGCACACACTATAAGATCATGATTCAAGTAAGTGATCAAGAAAGTCCGAAAATGAAAATTAACAAATTCATGCATTCGGATAGTTTAACATCCCTAATTCCCTTCTAATGAAATCAAATTATTCTTTATTTAAGTGTTTTGTAAAGATATCGGCCAATTGATGTTTCGTATTAATAAACTCTAATATTGTATCATGATTATTAACAAGATCTCGTATGAAGTGATGCCTAATGTCAATGTGTTTAGTTCTAGAGTGTTGAATAGGATTTTTTATTAAACATATTGCACTTGTATTGTCACATTTTATAGGAATATTCTAAAGAAAAATTTTATAATCTTCTAATGTATTTTTCATTCATAAAACTTGTGCACAACAAGCACTTGCCATAATGTATTTGGCTTCGGTTGTGGATAGTGCTACCGAATTTTGTTTCTTGGAGGACCAAGAGACTAGTGTGTGTCCTAAAAAATGACACATTCTAGATGTGCTTTTTCTATCTATTCAGCACCCAGCAAAATCAGCATTGGTGTAACCAAGAAATTTAAATTTTTTTGATTTTGGATATCATAATCCTAATTTAAGAGTTCCTTTTAGGTATCTAAAAATCCTTTTGATAGCTTTTAAATGAGATTGCTCGGGGTTAGACTAAAATCTAGCATAAAGTCCTACACTAAACATGATATCCAGTCTAGTTACGGTAAGGTATAGCAAACTATCTATCATACCCCTATAGGCTTTTTGACCAAAGCTTTCTCCACCTTCATCAATCTTTAACTTAGTGGAGGTACTTATAGGAGTATTGATGGCCTTTGAACTATCCATATTAAACTGTTTTAGCAAGTCTAATGCATATTTTGTTTGACCAATAAAAATACCATCCTTAAATTGTTTGATTTGTAAGCCTAAAAAGAAGGTTAGTTCCCCTATTAGGCTCATTTCAAACTCTAAACTCATGCTTTTGGCAAATGATTCATATAAGGATTCATTTGTAGAGCCAAAAATAATATCATCAACATAAATTTAAACAATGAGAAAATCATTTTTAAAATTTTTGATAAACAATGTAGTATCGATCTTGCCTTTAGAAAAATTATTTAGAATAAGAAAAGAGCTAAGTCTCTCATACCAAGCCCTTGGGGCTTGTTTTAAACAATAGTGAGCTTTAGTCAATTTACACACATGATTGGGGAACTTATTATTCTCAAATCTAGGAGATTGTTCAACATAAACTTCTTTGGAAATAAAGCCATTAAGAAAATCACTTTTAACATCAATTTGAAACAACTTAAAAATTATTACTACTAGTATAGGCAAGGAGCATCCTTATGGCTTCTAATCGAGCTACAAGAGTGAAGGTTTTTTTATAATCGATACCTTCTTCTTGGTTGAAACCTTTAGCCACTAATCTAGCATTGTTTCTGACCACAATACCAAATTCATCTTGCTTGTTTCTAAAGACCCGTTTAGTACCAATAACTAAATGGTCATTTGGTCTAGGAACAAGCTTCCACACCTCATTTCTCTTAAATTGATTCAACTCTTCTTGCATTGCGATAACCCATGAATCATCTTTCAAGGCCTCATCAATTTATTTTGGTTCAATTTGGGAGAGAAAAGTGGCATTAGCATAAAAATTCTTAAGAGAAGAAAGAGTTTGAACCCTTTTAGATATGTCTCCTATGATTAGCTCCTTGGGATGAGCATCTACATACTTTCATTCCTTAGGTAAGGATGTTTCGGAAGAAGATGCATCCAAGTTGCTAGATGGAGAAGGAGATTCATTTAAATTCAAAGTATCAAAATTAAGATCATCATCAAAATCATTTTTCTTAACTTTGGAAACTTCATTAAAAACCATATGAATTGATTCTTACATAACCAATGTTCTTTTGTTAAAGATATGAAAAGCCTTAGAAATGGAAGAATAACTAAGAAAAGTTCCTTTATCGGATTTTGCATCAAATTTTCCTAGGGTATCTTTTTCATTCAATATAAAACATTAAATCTGAAAACTTTAAAGTATGAAACGTTGGGCTTTTTGTTGTTCCACAACTTATAAGGAGTTTTGGAAAGTAGTGGTCTTACTAGAACCCTATTCATAACATAGCATGCTATATTTATGGCTTTGGCTCAAAAATATTTGGGTAGGCTATATTGTTTAATATGATGCTTGCTATTTCTTGTAAGTTTCTATTCTTTCATTCTACTACTCCATTTTGTTGAGGATTTCTTGGAGTAAAGAAGTTGTGGTTGTATCCATTAGATTCACAAAATTCTTGAAAATTATAGTTTTGAAAATTATAGTAGATTCACAAAATTCGAAGTTGTGGTCACTTCGAATTGACGAAATCATAAAACCTTTTTCATTTTGAACTAGTTTACAAAACATAGAGAAATACCTAAAGCAATCACTTTTGTGTGCCAAAAAGTAAGTCCATGTGTATCTACTATAATCATCAATGATGATAAATGCGTATTTGCTATCTCCTAGGCTTGATGTAGTAATTGGTCCGAACAAGTCCATATAGATCAATTGCAAAGGTCTAGAGATGCTTATTTGGTTCTTAGGTTTAAGCTACCTTTTATTTATTTTCCTAGTTGACATGCATCACATACATTATCTTTGACGAACTTGATATAAGGAATTCCTCTTACAAGTTCTTTAGATGAAATTTGGGAGATTAGTTTTATGCTAGCATGACCTAATCT
The DNA here is from genome assembly GCA_001649415.1 of Musa itinerans. Classification (NCBI taxonomy): domain Eukaryota; kingdom Viridiplantae; phylum Streptophyta; class Magnoliopsida; order Zingiberales; family Musaceae; genus Musa; species Musa itinerans. The sequence goes on from LVTN01003475.1 coordinate 14,371, forward strand.
CCTATACCAAAGCCAAACATCGTCATTCTAAACTGAAAAGCACATTTTATTACATAGATCATTAATGTCAATAGTGTATACATTATTTTATTTTAAGGAAATCATAGATGCATTTTTGTGAGGTTTTTCAATAATGCAAGTATTGGATTCAAATCTAATGATATATCCTTTATCACACAATTGACTAATGCTTAAGAGATTATGCTTCAAGTCATTAACCAATAACACATCTTCAATATAGAAGTTGGATTTGTTACCTATAGTTTCTTTGCCAATAATTTTACCCTTGTTGTTGTCTCCGAAGGTGACATATCCTTCATCTATGCTAGTGAGCTTAGAGAATTGAGATGGATCTCTGGTCATATGCCTTGAGCATCCACTATCAAGGTACAATCTCTTGTTCCTAGCTTGTGATGGTACATTTTTCTATAAAAAAGAATTATATTTAGGTACCCATTTGACCTTGGGGGCCTTAAAAATCGATCTACATAACTTATCATGCTACATTGAGTCATTTGAGGTTCTTTTAAAAACCCAAATCAATTTATGTGGGCTATATTTCTTGAATGGATAATGATAAGCTACATACCCAAATTTGCAACAAAAGTTATATTTGTTTCGGGGTGAAACATGCAAAGTAGGGCATTTAACAAAGGTGGTTAGATTTTGGTGAGAGTTACTCACAAATTTGATTCTACCTTTTCTATGAACGTGACCCTTGTTGGCAAGGATTATGTTCAAGGACTTGCTACCAACCTCAAATTTTTCTAAGATTTCTTTGAGTAGCAAGTTTTCCTTTCTAAGTGTTTCTAGTTCATCACATTTCGTATATGGAGCTAAACTATCATTGTGCTCAACTTTTAAACTATCAAAATCGCTAACAAGAGAAGCATGCTCTTTTTTCAATAATTTATATTTTCTACTAATTAATTTGCATTCATCAAATAAATCATGAAAAACATTTAATAGTTAACCAAAGAATAAATTTGCATCAAATGAACTACTCACCTCATCTCCAATAGCCATTAGTGCATAGTGAGCAACTTTCTTGGTGTTGATTGGCTCCTCTTCTTCAGATACACTTGAGTCGTCCCATGTTACTTTAAGAGCCTTCTTCTTTGGTTACCTCTTCTTGGCTAGGGGACATTTGTTCTTGTAATGTCCCGGCTTCTTGTATTCGTAGCATATTACATGATCTTTCTTGGGTTCAAATTTATTTTTAATGTCATTTTTAAATTTATTTTATTTTATGAATTTTATGAATTTTCTTGTTAAGAGTGCCAAGTCTTCATCAAGGTCCTCATCACTTGAGTTTTCTTTCAAGTGGTCTTCTTGGGTTCTTAGTGCCATATCCTTCCCGTTCTTTGGAAGAGTGTCCTTAAGCTCTTCATGAGCTTTACAAGTCATCTCATAGGCCATTAGTGATCCAATTAGTTCTTTGAGAGAAAAATTATTTAAATCTTTGGCCTCTTGAATGGCCATGACTTTAGGGTCCCAACTCTTTGGAAGGGATCTTAAAATTTTATTAACAAGTTCAAAATCCAAGAAACCTTTACCAAGTCCTTTTACACCATTGACGACATCCGTAAATTGAGTGTACATGTCTCTAATGGTCTCACTCGGTTTCATCCGAAACAATCATAAGTGTGCACTAAAAGATTAATTTTTGACTCCTTCACTTTACTAGTGCCTTCATGAGTCACTTCGAGTGTATACCAAATATCAAAAGCCGATTCACAAATAGACACACGATTGAACTCATTTTTATCTAAAGCACAAAACAAGGCATTCACAGCCTTGGCGTTCAAGGCGAAAGTCTTCTTCTCCAACTCATTCTGATCGTTCATTGGAAGAGAAGACTTTTGAAACTCATTTTGTACAATATTCTATAATTCGAAATCCATTGAAATTAGGAAGATCCTCATTCTAGTCTTCCAATATATGTAATCCATCCCATTGAACATGGGCAGACGTGTAATTGAATGACCTTCTTAGTTGCCGACAAATGTCATCTCTCCTTGGTTTTAAACCAAATGACTGTGAACCTTGCTTTGATACCAACTATTATGATCAAGAGTGGCACTAAGAGGGGGGGTGAATTAGTGTAGCGAAAAATTCTTTGATTTCAAAAAAATGTTCGTCTCAATTCAAATCGTTTCGGAAAGATGTTATGTTAGGTAAGAGGTTGGCACTAAGAGGGGGGGTGAATTAGTGTAGCGGTAAAATTACGTCAATTCTAAAAATCATTTCATATGATAAAAATCAAACTTAGAAATGCTTAACTTGAAAGCATAGTAAGAGCATATTGAAGGTAGTAAGCAAGTTAAATGGTTTGCAATAAAGTAAATTTGTCAAGACGAAATGCAAACCAGATTTTAGAGTGGTTCGGTCGTCATGACCTACATCCACTTCGTCGATTCCTCTTCTGTCGAGGTCATCAGCATTCACTATCGGTCTTCCTTCAATAGATGAAGACCAACCATATTTTATATCCCTCTTCTCCTTTTCACAGGTTTAGGAGACAACCTTTACAAGTACTCACTCCTCCTAAATAGAATTCTAAACTTAGACTAGAGGAGGGGATTTCTCAAGTGATTGCAATAGTGCTTTTTCACTTTTAAACTCTTTGTGCTTGTGTTTATTAACCAGGGATGAGAGGGGTATTTATAGGCCTCAAGTTGATTCAAACTTGGAGCCTAAATACATCTCATCCCGGGTTTCCTAGGTTTGGGCGGTACCACCGCCTATGCTGGGCGGTACTACCGTTAGTGTTAGTCTGACACTAACACTGCACTAGGCAGTACCCCTGCCTAATAGGGGTGGTACCACTGCTTGACACCTTGCCAGGGGCGGTACCACTGCACATACTGGCGGTACCACCACCTGACATAGTCTCGGAGATTGTGCCACGATGGTGCCACTTCTTGGGACACTGTTTGGGCCTCTCATTGGGCCCAACATAGTCCTTATATAGGCACAACTCGCCCCTAATTGGGTTGGCCCAAATCCAAACCCAATTACGTGCTAACTACAAAATCTAAGACATACTTAAGCTAAACAGGTCCCTATGTCTTGGTTTCTTCCCGCAAGCTTCCAGAGATGTTCCGGCAAACTTCCGATGAACTCTCGGGCAATGTTCTGGCAGACTCCCGGCAAGCTCCTGGACTTCATGATGATCTTCTTGGCGAGTTCTGATGAGCTTCTTTGGCAAGCTCCCGGACTTCTCAACTAGTTTCTACAGAACTTCCGACGAACGTTTGGACTTCCGACGAACTCTTGAACTCCTAACGAAATCGCGTCCTTGACTCTAGGACTTCATTTTTCTTTATGTCTTGCTATCATAGTTAATCCTGCACATGTAAAAACACACTTCGATCTACACAATTAATACAAAGAATGAATCATGTTGTCCGGCATGTCATTGGTCCCTCGACGCTTCGTCCAATTCTTCGACGCATCATCCTCTCTTGCGACCTATTGCCCAATTGGCCAATTGACTCTATAACTCTGATATCCTTGGTGCAATATCTACTCTTCTTAGCTCGATGCTCGAATCTATGGCCCAAAGCCTTCTATTGATACGTTGACCGATCCTCTGACTCGACGTTAAATCTTTTGATATGTTTTCCTTCGGCCCAACATGATTCTCCCTACTTTAATTGTTTTATCCTGATTGAAGCATCTTGCATCACTCAAAATGCAGATTAAATCATAAATACTTAACAATTGGTTTCATCATCAAAAGCTGAGATTTAACAATCTCCTCCTTTTTGATGATGACAACTAATTGAGACAGAGTTAACCTTAACTCCCGGAGTTTAAACATTGCATTTATCATCATGCAAGCTAGCAAAAATTTTGATTTTTGCAAGTTTGTAAATTTTGCTAGATGTGTAAGTTTAGCATTTTTGCTTCTTGAGATAGGCAAGATAACACTTCTTTGTAATGTTTAAGATAGCAAGTTCTACATCATGCAAGCTAACAAATTAGAGATGTTTAAGAAAGCAACTCTTGCTTCTTGAAATATGCATGTTGCAAGCTAGCAAATTTTTGCTTCCTTTGCAATGTTTGAGCTAGCAATTTTGCTTCCGTTGCAAAGTGCAAGTTTGCATATTTTGCATCTTGAGCTAGCAATATTTCTTCCCTTTGTCATTGTCAAAAAGAAGGGAAGAATACAATTTTGTATCTCTTTTTCCCTTTACGTCAATTTCTAAATCATGACAAAGGTAAGTAATAATTCTTATTTCAAAATGCCATAATTAACATAATCTTGAATTCAAATCAAAGCTATTTTAATCATGATTCACATCATATGCAATATATCACATACATCATCATAATAAAAAGCATAAGTATTCCTTACATCGTTCCAAATCATAAATATTATAATGGTATCAATTTGTCAAATTACATCCTACCATGCATGATCATATATTTTCCCTCTTTTATCATTGTAAACAAGAAAGAATAAGGGAAGAACAAGATAGTGTAAAATATTTCAATCATTTCAAGGCATGCAAGCCATAAATACAAAGACATCATGTCATGAAAGATAAGACCTCTTGAATTACAAAAGACATGATTCAACATGAATATTTCATCATTGTATGCATCATTATCATAAGTTGAAGTATTGCATGCATAATACCAAATCACCATTCATAATTACATCGATATTCCAATCATTATTTCAATCATAAAAAATGAAAGATCAAGTCATGATTCTTGACATATCTCTTCTTTTGTATATAGAAGAAATGATAGGAAAATAATCTTGATTAAAAAATAAGATTCAAATCTAAAATTCGAGAAATCAAAATGTCTAAGTTTATCATTCAAGCTAGCAAATTTGGTTCTCTTGAGACGCTAGCTATTTTCCTTCCCGTTTTGTCATTGTAAACAAGAAGAAGAGGAGAAGAACATAAGGGTGTAAATGTTCAAGTCATCACAAAAATACAAAGGCGTCATATGAAAATCGTGACATGAAGCATATCAATATCAAACATGAATGCCACAAGACATGATTTATTTCAACAAATCTCCTTTATTTTTATAAATATAAAAAAGAAATATAGGAGATCAAATGTTATAATATCTTGATTCTTGCATAAGAAATCTTAAGTTATAAAATTTCAAAAATCAAGATAAGTCTCATTCAGATTCAAATCATCAAATCAAAATTAATTTCAATAGATTCATAAAAAGAAAAACATAGATAGATTCATTAATCTCTGCATTCATTATGAATCATAAAAATTATAATTCTGAAAAAAATGATTCATATGGATAAATTTCAATAAGAAGATACAAGAACCCATAATAGGATATCTTGATTCATAAATGATTTCAAGTTATAAATTACGAGAAATCAAGATCATGATTTCGATAAAACCCATTAAATTCAAATTATTTTCATAATCCATGAGATTCATAAAAGCATAATATACATGTTTTCATTAATCTCCTTTTTGGAAAAATCGATGAAGGAGGGAAAATAAATTTTTCAAGGAGAAACCTTTCCT
>LVTN01003476.1:5714-19875 GCA_001649415.1 Musa itinerans
TATATATATATATAACAAGCAATATAAAGTGATAAAATACTAAATAATATAATAAATAAAAAGAATGTGTATTATGTCACACGTGCCATCACTCACGTGATTGGCTTAGATGGTACCTATAACTAGTAGTTCGAGTATCGGGCTAAAAGGATCGAGTATTGTGCTAATAAGATCAAATATTGTGAGAGGTCAATATTCCAATAGATCGGACAATACACTGAAGGAAAGGACGATGCGTTGAAGATTTGGATGAAATGTCGGATGAGCAGATGACATGCTGGACAACATGCTGAAGGCTTCATGATTGTAATTAGAATGGTTAAGTTATGATCAAAGTAATTTGGAGTCTAATTGAGTTGATTTTGGGTCACAACTATGCTAAATTAATTAGAAGCCCATTGAGCCTGAACTAAGGCCGAATTGAGCTTGTTGCAAGGCCAATTCGGTGACACAAAATTGACCCAAGTGGTGGTACTACCTGAGAGTCGAAAAGCACAGGTTGTGCTTTTCCGAGAGTTTCAGTAGTAGTACCGCTAGTACCAACAGTGGTATCGCCCAAGATAGCAGTAGTACCGCCTAGGCTAGGCTCTGTTCGACGGTAGTATCATCCGGCACCAGCGATAGTACTACTAGTACATCGAAAACTCAGGGATTTAAAATTTTGGCTATATTTTTTCAGTCATTTGGGGTTTATAAATATCTCACTCATGCTTGCTTAGTGTAAAAATGAAAACTTATGATTTGACATGTGTAAACTCTGTTGAAAAGTATTGAGTTTCTTCCTACTTGAGTTTAGAGATTATACTAAGGAGGTACGAGATTTTTTGTAAAAGAGAAGTGTGAAGATTCTCTACCAAGCCTTGAAAATGAGAAAGAGATGTAACAAGGATAATTGATCTTTACTTATTAAAAAGAAGATCAGTAGTGAAAGCCGATAGCCTTGAGGGAAGAGAAATTGGGAGTAGATGTAGGTCGAGACGACTCAACCACCATAAATCGGTTTGTATTCTTTTCCTGCTTTCCCTTGTCATTGCTTACTGATTTACTAACTCATTACTCTTACTTACATTGTTAGTTAAACATATTTTTGATATAAGTTTTATTAATCAAAATTTTATTTCGATAACCCTCCCCCCTCCCTTTAGTGACTTTTGGATCCCTAGCATTCTGATTTCATAAAACTCATATTGTATATATACTCATGTTCTCTTAAATCAAACTCAAGCTTTACGTGTTATTCAATTCAGTGATGGAGTTCCTTGGGTGATTTGGATTATTTATATAAGTTACTCACTTTTGTTTGTTCTCTTAAATCGACTTCTTGTGGGTGATTTCAATTATATTTTATCGGTTGAGGACAAGAAAAGGTTTTTATCTTCCCTTTTGTCCATGCTTTGTGAAATTTTGTTTCAAACACAAATCTAAGAAATCTTGGTTATATGGACCCTCCTTTTTGGTGGTGTAATAATAAGAGAGGGGGTCACATCAAGGTTTGTCTCGATAGAGTCTTTGTAAATATGGCTTAGTTAAATCTTTTTGAATCCTCTACAATGGCCTCGATAGCTTTCTCTAATCCTTTCATGAGTCTGCTTCACTTTTTTTTTTATTAAACTCCAACTTATATGGTGTTCATTCCTAAATGTCTCTCTCTCTTTCTAAAATCAAATATTATCACCTTATCTCCCTGTATAATATTAATTATTATATTCTTGCCAAAGTCATTGCCAACGACATTAAAAGCCTCTTCTCCCTACTCTTTATCTCCTAGGAGCAATCGACTTTTTTTAATTAATAAAAATATTTATGATAATATTCTCATTATACAAGAAATCACTCAGGCTTTATGATTCTAAGAGTAAGTATCTTTGGGTTTTTATTAAGATTGATATTGAAAAGACATCTGATAAGTTTTCCTAAAAGTGCATCAATAATTTTGAAAATCTTTCAATTTTATAAGTGCATCAATAATTTAAAGATCAACACTCATAAATCTGAGATGTACTACTTTTCAAGATCCACCACCAATTGGGATACTAAAAGAAAAATCTACGATCGGTTTTGTATCAAGGAGGGTAGATTTCCTTTTTATATATTTTTGATATTATATCTTTTCTCATAGGTCTCCCTCCACAGTTTATGAATCCATAGTTCAAAACGACGTTAAGAGCTAGGCTTGTTTCTTGAAAACGCCCCTTAGTCAACCTAGTCATTTGGTGCTCATTAACTTTTGTTTTGAATATTATGCTCATTCATGATCTTAGCATTTTGTGGATGGCCTAACATGGGTTCATAATAAGATTAATTATATTATTAGAGAGATTGTGGTAAAAAAGGGTTCAAACTCGACGTATTTATTTGATTTCATGCAACTTTGTTACTTGTAGTGGTCTTGGCATCTATGATTTAGATCTTCAAAAGTTTTTATTAGGATTATTAACTAATACCATAAATTATCATGGCACTGATCAAATTTCTTTTATCCATTAGGATTGACCAGCAATTTGTCTGAATCCGAAGATCCCAAGATTGAAGGTTACCACCAACTGATGCTCATTTGGATCTCCAAAATTATCGGATTTGGATACTACACCGACCCGAATCCGTTCCATCGTCAACCATGCCGAGCGTCATATTTATTCTCTGGCTTCTGCTGCTACCCGACTCCGAAACTGAGGTCGGGCGTGGTTTTCCTCGTCAGACTCGCCACCGCAACAACGATGCTGGGTCTCGTCGCAGCCGCTCTCATCCTCGCCGGCCTCGTGGTTTTCCTCGTCAAATTCGCCACCGCAGATGGTCGATTCTGCAGTCCTGATTCAATCTTTCGTAGCCTTGCCCTTTTCTGAGAACTCAGATCCTTTTTCACTTGTGTTTTCAGGGGATTTTACGTTGACATCGAGGGGTGCGCCGAAGCGCGATGAAGTGGAAGGCAAGGTGATTGCGACCACTAATTTATTTTGTTCTCTAATATCAGCCGACTTGTTTGCGGTGATGATGATTATTATTATTTTAAATGTTCGATTGGTTTTTGAGTGTGGGTGATGTTGGTTATTCCTAGGTTGTGTGGATCACGGGCGCAAGCCGTGGAATTGGTGAGTAGATTTCTTTCTTTCTTTGTTAATTTACCTTATCTCTTTGTGGGAGGATTAGTGTTACCGGATGTACTCTCTCGGCTTCATATGTTGATCGAGGAATAAGATAAAACCTTTGTGCTAGTTTTTTCTTTTTTGCTATATAGTTTCCTTCCACTAATTAATTGCTTAAGATTTACCCTAATTACATGATTTAGTAGATGCCTCTTTTATCCTTTATTTAACGACAAAAATCTTTCATAGAACCTGACTAAATGCTGATGTCCTAAAAAAAAACATGAAAAATTTATCATTTAAAGAACTTAATGATGACGTAACCAAATTAGAATTGTTGAATAATGTATTTAACCTGTTTGATTCACAGAAATACTCAACTTCATACCATAGATCTGTCTGGTGGAACCTTTAATGTTATCTACAGCATATATTGAAGTTCCTATCGAGAAGTTACGTGCATTTACTGTATGATAGATTTCTTATCAGGATTTCCAGATAAAACGAAATTGTATTTACTGTAGTGGACATTGACCTTTAAATTTTGAGGCAGTTGCCTGAAATTAGTTTCAACATTGTTGTCTGTCATGCTTATGAAGTTATTCCCAGATTCGTTGCATTCTGAATAAGAATCTTACATGACCATATGGTAAATAGTACTTTTATTGGCCAACATCTACTTGTATATTTTGGCATGGATGTAAGATGACAACTATTTCTTTGATTAGTACAAAAAATTTAGGGGAGACGAGATTTCACCTTCTTTTAAGGTAGTGCTAAAGATATTTTATGTGTGGTAATTAAATAATATGGTCTGATTTCATAGTTAGAAATACGGTAAGAATCTCATGATAATTTCATAAGCTCATCTCGTATTGATATTATTATTGTGTCTGATTTCCATGATATATCACCCTAATTATATAGCAATCTACTTTGATACAAGAGACATAACATAGTTTTTTCACTTTAAGGGGAAATCCTTGCAAATCAATTCACCAATTTAGGAGCAAAGGTGATACTTTCTGCTCGTAATGTAGTGGAGCTTGAGCGGGTCAAATCTGAAATCATCGGTAAGTGTTCAGATATCATGTATTTATAACTTTTGGATTCCCTTTGACAAATAATAAAGCTAAATCGGGAAACAATCACACTATGATACTTGAACTGACCTTATGCTTTATCCATTCTTTTTGTATTAAGGTAAATATCCTGCTAGTGAAGTTGAAGTGTTGCCTATGGATTTGGCATCCGGTGAAGAATCTCTCAAAGAATCAGTATATAAGGCAGAATCTTTGTTTTCTAGTGCTGGAGTTGATTATATGGTCCACAATGCAGCCTTTGAACGGCCTGTAAGGAAATATTGTCACGTCTTGTAGTGCTTATGCAGGGAATAATCCTTTTTCAAGCATGTATTAATAATTCAACTTATATTCTGAATTTCGGTGCTTTGATATCTATTTAGCAATTGGCTTATCTATATTGTTGCAGAAAAGAAAAGCTTTGGATGAAACCGAGGAAGGACTTCGGGTATTACAAAGTTGTCATATTTTCTTAATTTCCTGATGTCACTACGGAATGCCATTACATTTGATTTTTGTTGTCATTTAGGCCACGATGAACATAAATGTCCTAGGGACAATAACTCTCACTCACCTTCTGGCACCTTATATGCTTAAAAGAGGGAGAGGCCATTTTGTTGTGGTATGATGGATGGTGAATTTTGTTACTGGGATTAAAAACATCTTGGTTTTGCTACCCCCCTGGTTTCTGATGATGGTGTACTTGTAGGTGAGTAGTGCAGCTGGAAAGTGTCCTTCACCAGGCCAAGCTTTATACTCTGCTTCCAAGCATGCTCTAAATGGATATTTCCATTCTCTACGTTCTGAGGTGTGTTATTCATATACTGCAATTTCAGGTGGAGACCTAGCATCTGTTGCCCAAGTTCTTAATCTAATTGACACAATCTCCTTGTGACGAAACAAAGCTGCTTACAGCTTCTATTTGTGCTGATTATATTATTACTATTATTAATAATATTATCAATTTTTGTTTTATGATTGTAGCTATGCCAGGAAGGGATTAAGGTGACCATTGTCTGCCCTGGGCCAATTGAAACATCAAAAACTTCTGAAACAAGTTCATCAGGAAAAAGTAGATCTTTGGAGGTTTGTTTGTGTTGTTCTGTTCCTTCCATTTGTGTGCTAGTGAAAATGTCTTCAAAAGCATAAGGATGAACTCTGTACAATACTATACTTTTTCATCATTGTAAGAAAATGCTTGTCTTAAATTGTTTCTATAACTGAATCCCTGGTGCTTTGAAGCTGACTTTATTGAAACCGGATCATGTAAAGATTGTGTTGTCATTTGGAACAGTTATAGTGTTTCATAAAGTGGGGGTGGATTTGCATTATTCTTCGTTAATATGAGGGTTTATGTAAAAATCTGTTCCAAGATTTAGGTACCAATAAAAAATTTAGGAATTAGTATGCAAGGTTCTTGTTGATGAACTTTTTAACTTCTTTAGATGACTTGTTTTATTGGACCATAATTTTTCTTCATTTGGTGCTTTTCATGTTTGATAGAAGCGTGTGTCAGCAGAAAGATGTGCTGAGCTGATAATTGTTGCCGCAACCCATGGGCTAAAGGAAGCCTGGATATCATATCAGGTAATTTCCTTGCTGACCTTTGGAAAGGGTCGCTTTTGGTTTCTGTGAACCATGGGTTGTTTTTGTATCTTCAGACCAAGGAGTACTCTTTTTTGAAATGTAACTTCAAACATTCTGCTTAATACTGTTGGGGTCAGCTATTGAAGATATTCACGCTTTAATGAACTTTAAAAATTCCTGCCAGAGTTTTCTCTTGTTCCCTAGTTTTTACTTAATATATGTTTTTTCCTTCTTATTTGTACATTTTGACCAACCTTTGTGCTTTCTCATGCAGCCTGTGCTTTTTGTTATGTACTTGGTACAGTACATGCCGACCATTGGATATTGGTTTATGGACCTGGTATCATCGTTTACTCATCTAGATTTCAAATATGCTATTACCTTCACATTCTCCAGTCTTGTGCTGTTATTTACATTGTATTCTTTAAAAAAAATGATTCATTGCATTTGTACTTCACCTACCAAGTCTCTTAGCTGACAGATAAAGCATTTATTGGAGGCCGCTACTTAAACTAATTTATATTAGTTTATACATTTATAGTCAATCCACATATTTTGATGGAGGGCAACAAATATTCAGAACTGTTTCATATTTTGTTGTGCCTTTTTGTACTCTCCTAGTGTATTTCTAGATAAGTGTTCAAAGAGTTTAACTAAAATATGAACACGCTTACATAAGGTTTAATTTGATAATTCAAGTTGAATTAATATTATGAAAAGGATAAAATTATTTTAAAGAGTCTTCTTGACATGAAAAAAACTATATCAATTTGGGGTTTTGAATTGTCTTTATTGGTTGAAGTTTACACTGTGTTTAACCTATTTTATGTGTGGGAAATTTTCTTTTCAAACCAGGTTCTGCTGTTTGTCCTTTATTGATCTTGTTGCAATAAATTTCCGCTTACACTCTCCTTCTGTTCTATACCATCCATTGATAACACTTATCTATGGGTTTTCATGTGGTGTGTTTTCTATATCTTATATCTGTTGGGAGACCTATTCTTCCTTTCTGTATTGATCGGGAGACCCTTTCTTCATTGCTTATGGTTTATTTGATCTCCGTTATTTTGCTTCCTTTAAGTTCAACGTATTCTGGTCTGATCTTTCTCATGGAGTATGAGTGAACATGTTCAATTAATATCTTGCACACTGTTAGATCATTTTTAGTGAAGTCTTCATAGCTTGCAACACTAAATTAAACATAGTTTGCATAACTGGTGCCTTGCTGGTTCTTTGGAGATGTGCAAGCTACAATAACAGATATTTTCTTATATATTTTCGGTAATTTGTATGTTATGGAATAGATCAAAATCTTCGTAAGAACTCAATGGGACCTTACCGCTCTAATTAGAGTTGTTACTCTGTTTCTGACTTCAATACCTGCTGGAAATGTTGCATTTTGTTTTTCTATCAAATTACCCCAAAATAGATTTCAATGCATCTCTATGTGATCAATTGTGTAGCTAGAAACTTTCGAGCTTCCTCAGTTGGGAAAAAAGATCAACAAATTACTTTCTGGTTCAAAAAATACCGGACAACAAGGCAACTCATGAACTTAAATATTTTCATTTGTTTGGTTCTCCGATTCCATCATGGCTATTTCTCCCCATTTGTTGACCATCCGTTTAGTATCTGATCCAAATTTCTACTCTTTTTCCATTTAATTTTCCTGAACCAACTATTATGATTTTTTTATATTCAATATGTTATCAGATGAGGAAATGAATCTTAAGCTTGATACTGTATCTTGAGATTTTAACAGAAAAATAGACCTTGAATTGGTTGTGCAATAGAGTGAGAAACATGGTTACTATCCTTGAATCTGTTCAAGCTCTTAGCCATAAGTGTCACTGTTGCTTCTGATTCTAAATCTACCAATTTCTTCTAGGAACTCATTTTCATCTGAGCTAGTAAAACACGTTTATGTTAAAAAGGTTCAATGTTGACAACTAATGGATATTTTACAATGTAATTGACTTTAGTTCCTCATATTACTGTTCTGGTATTCCCTGGAATGTGTTACCTTCACAAAAAGTTAAACCACAAGATGTAATTTGAAGAGATGTGAAGTATGAATTGAATTACATTGAACGACTCTGATATCCACATAATCCCCATGGTTATCCTTCTCTCTAATGCCGTCAGATTCATTTTTGATGTTGAAGAACTTTGTCACTAACAGATTATTTCAACAAATGCAATTGCCATCATGTATGGACATGCAGTACATGACCCTTGCATTCGGCAAAGCAACATTAACTCGTTCATTTTTTGAGCTATAAGTTGATTTTCACTTGATTGTTTGATCATTTTGGACTTGGTAATTGTAGATATCCTTTCTGTTACTTTCTCAGATTGGGAAAGATCCACATAATTGTGTATCGTTTGTATATCTATAATCTTCTTTTCCATTAGGGTTCTTCAAATACTTTGGTTAGCCCATGTATACAATGATAGAATCTTACTTATCACTCATGTCCATTTCTTTACATTTCAGTAACTCAAGGACCCTTTGTTAATAACAATGAACTAGTTAAAACTAGAGGATAACAATAATGTGGATCACAATCTTTAATTAGTGACTTTGGTCAATATTCTTAATTTGTTACTCGAGAATAGTCTGATGAAAGATGCATGCAAGATCTACACTATTTGGCATTTTCCAATCGTCCACTATAATTGTCTTTTCCTTGCATGTCGGATCACTGTGAAGTTATAAAATAGCTAATTTTCTTTCTTAGATTTGGCGGCTATTTGTATATTAGAATTCAAAGCAAAACTAATTTTTTGGAACACAAAGGTTTGGAAGAAAAAAAACATCTGGCGCAGGTGTCCTAGAAAAATTGTTCATCAGTCGGCACTTTGAAATTAATGTTGTCAAATGCAGCCCTAGAGTGTATTCAAAAGCTTGCTTTTGCAAGGTTTTACATAATTATGGTTTAGTATAAATTGTGAATCAGAGTTGGCTATTACTGCCTTCCAATTATGGTCTAGAGAAGGAACGAAAAATTATCATCATGATGCTGTAGAAAAATTTGAGGTTTAATTTCTTCTTGATTTACTGGTCTCCTAGATTGGTGCAAACCGGCTGGATGCGGCAGCAAGCAAGAGAAGCGCATACAGTTGGAGTTTGCTGTTTGGTCATAAGAAATCAGCATGATGTTGTATCCGCTTCACGAGTCAGATTCTTGAAGATTGAGGAGCATGGACAAAGCAAATTGCATTAGATCCAGTAAACTCTTTGTTTTGCCAGAATTGTGTGCTTGTTCTCCCGAATTAAGAAATCATACGTCTGTATGATCAGAACAATGACATGGAAATGTTCTAAGGTCTAAAATCATGCACCGTCTGAAGGTCCAAATCATGTAGGCTTTTGTAACGATGTTATAAGTTGCGTGAGTCCCACAGAATTTGCAAGTAATTAGCAAGTCATTATTGTAGTTTGCAGTCCGATGGTAATAGCTTATGGGAATTTTTGAGGTACAATTAAAAAAAGAAAAAAAGACCCAATTTATAAGTAATACTTGATGTGAGAAGCTATACGCAAAAGAAATTATAATTGCTGTGTCATAAACTTCTCTAATACACTGCATATTTTACAATGAAACCGGAAATGGAGATGTGTTTGCAATTTCTTGTGAGTAATGATGTGTTTCTTTATGTGACATCTCCAAATTACCAACATATGATGGTTCTAAGAATCCACATTCCAAAAGACGAGAAGAAATGCCCCTTTGCCACACTTTTGACCTCAGTATGATCTTTGATTTGACAAGTTGTCGAAACATGATTCATATGCCGACAAGAACAAAATACTTGCAATCGGAACAAACAAAATCGATGCCTGATGAGATTACAACTCAGTATCGCATGCATGATCTCATAAAATCTCTTCACGAGTTCAGGAAATGGTTTACGAGCAAGAGAGCATTCTCCATGCAGGATTACTGACACGGGAGGATTAAAACCTTGAAATCGGTCTCTTGATACTTGCAGGTGTTTTCAGAAGCCATCATCGGGGTGGGATTCTGAAACAACAGATTGTTCCATCAATGTGACAGCAAAATTTTCTGGAAAAATGGCTCATAAATCTCATTCAAGATCTTCAACCTGGCTGGCTATCAGGAAGTTACCTAGGCACACTTTATTATTGTTTGAAGCATATGAATCCTTGTTTCGTCGGACAATAACCAAGTGATGTGAAAGAAGGATCAACAAGGAGGTTAACAAGCTCTTTTTGGGATGAAGACTGTTGTGGCCCTCCGAGCATGTCAAAATTGATATGAAGACTGCATTGGTGTTCATTAAAAAAATAAATAAAAAATTTTAAGCTTTGAGTTAGAACATGCAACTAACAATATGGAATTCAGTTGGATTTTGTCGTCAAAAGGGTCTTTTTTTAAAAGATGAATTTCCTTCCAACAAGTAAAAAGAGAATCCACTCCACCGATACTAAAAAAGAATCCAAAACAGGAATTCACAGTACCTCCAACTAGTGAAAATAAGAGTAATCCTGTGACCTATGTATGCAAATAGGATTGGATCCACGTTGATGTAAAGCATGAGGCCAACATTGTGTACTTTTGCAAAGTTGACGTCTTGTTAGTCTCCAACAGGCCTTCGATTGCGACATGAATGTCCGCAAAAAGAAGAGCAGATTACTGCTTGCTCGCACACAAATGAGAGACTTGGATCGATCTGATTTTTGACAAATTACTACTCATTTTGGGCGCTTTCATGTCAAAGCTTCCCTAGTGGCCTACAAAAGCAAACGATCATGACTGCTAAAGCAAAGTACAGCAATAATTTAGAGGGAAAGAACTCTCGTGTTCTCTTCTGTGTTCACACGTTCTATCCAAGCTACCCTCTGTTTCGATCTCATTTCTGCACCAAGCTTCTTATTTCTGCTAGTTGTCGAAGTATGTTGTTACTCTCAGTAATGTACGTTCTCCTTGATTCCCTGAGAGCTGGAGTTGTTGCTAAATCCCTCGGAACTAAAGCTTTTGCTGAAATCTATCTTAACTATTCTGATGTAAATCCAGTGAGGGAAGTTTTTATTGCTGATATCTTTATTTGTTTCTATTTTTTTTTTTTTGCATGATCCAAGGGATGAGTAGTTCTAGAGACGTAGGATTCTTGTAGGGAAACGTTCTATCGATGGGTTATATTGTTTGCATGAGTTCAGGGATGGATGGATGGCTCCTTCTCTCAGAACTAGAGTTCCTACTAAAACCCTCCCCTCCCTACATCATCATCTTAAATCAACATTAATCATGTTGTCAATCTTCCTTATGGCTGGCTGCATGTCCTTCAAAATTCTAGCTAGCTCACTTGCTCCACACTCTTCTTCGACATGTGGCCAAGTGCAACTCGACCACCAGCAGCTGGCATCGAGCGACAAGTGATTGGTCGGGCAAGGAAGAAGCAGCAGTGGAATGCTTTAACAAAAGCTTTATCTAAATCCCACTAAATGTGGACCACAGCAACATCTGCATGTCTGATTCAAAAGGCACATAAGCCACTTCTTTTACCACACACACGCTAAAGCCCACCATGGTTGCTGAGAAGACCATGCCTTGCCCTTTTCCCTGATGTCACTCGGTTGTAGCCACTAATGAGCTCAAACAATTCTTTTGTCCGAATGCAAATGATGTGCTTAAGATAACAAACACCGCACATGTGGAAGAAGACGACAGAGGAGTTGCAAATTCACGGGTCATGTCATTCCATGGAATTTGATCCTTGCTCGTGTTCATTTGAAGAACAAGAACAGCTGCTGCATCTTGGATGTTCAGTTCAGTTTCTAGTGGAATATGATGCTTGCAAGAGATTTTGTTTATATATATATATATACTCGTATGAAGCTAGATGGAATAGTATTTTATTCCAACCACAGGAACCTGCTTTTCGGCTCCTAACATCCCATCTAAACTGCAAAAAATGGAGATGAAAGCCCAAAAACTTGCAGGGAAAAAATCACAACAGAAACTTCAGAGTTCAAACATAAAGAGGATGGGAATTAGGATATTAAGAAAGATAGTAGTCAGAGAAGGAGATTCGAAGAAGATCGACCTGGTTCTAAGGTTTCCAAGCACAAGCCCACACCACTGGTTGCTTCTTCCACGTCAAGTAGAGGCCTGAGGCATCTCCTTCGGCCGGCATGAGCGACCACCCTGCCCGATACCTCTTCAGCAACGCCTTCAGATCGTCGATGACATCGTCGCTGAAGCTGTTGGATGAGAAGGCCTCGATTAGTCTTCGGCACCACTGGCTCCCTTTCTCCCTCCTCTCACAGTCTCCAACCCCATCACCATCACAAGAGAGAACTCTAAGAATACTCCTGGAGCACTCCCTTTCCAGTGCCAATCTCTCGTTGCTGGTGGGCGGAAAGCTCTCCTCGAGCGTCTCCAAGTACGTGGTGTAGAACCGCAAGCACTCGTCGAAGCACACGGCAAACTCGCCGCTGCAACTGGTGAAGTCAGCCTCTTCCTCCACCACGGTGACCACCCGTGGGCGTAACCTGCGCAGCATACGTATGAAGGCTTGCCTCTGTTCGACGCCCACACGTCGCAGGGCCCCGATGCAGTTCACTGCGACGGCCTCCCCCTCTCGCAACCCTAATTCCTCTTCTCCCAGCTCACCTAGCCTCGACAAATCACGTATCACACGGAACTCAAATGGCACTCCCATCAACCTCGCAAACTTCCCCATTCTCTGCCCTATCTCGTCCATGACGAATCCGCCGACGCCGGCCGTCGCAACCACTGTCAGCCTCAAGTGCGGACTATCGTCGTTTCGGGTGGCCAAGGCCTCCAGGAACGTCGGCCATTGAGTGCAGTAGGTGTTGCTGATATCGATTATGTGAAGCTTGGCTTCTCCTTCCAAAGCCTCCAAGATTGCGCCATTGGAAGCTACGTGACCGAACGTCGTCCAAGGGCTTACCTCTTGAAACTGGAGGATGACCTTCCTCGTGGACTCAAAAGAGTGGCTCATCTCTGCCACCGAGAGGGACGTCTTGTAGCAACGCTCTCCCGACTCAGTTGCTTTGCAGAAGAGAGCTTGCAGGAAATACGATGCAAGCTTCTGCTCGCAATCTCCGTAGGGGGATGCGAGCTCATTCAACATCCACAACAGGCGATGAATCTTACCTGAATCTTTCTCCGATATGGCCCTCGCACACTCTCGAAGGAGTTCCGCGGCCCACTTCTCGGTGGCATCCGGATCGTCGAGCTCCAGCAAGCAGCTAGCAGATGCCTGATGGTGGTGAGGATGTGGATTCTGCATTGTTATCTGATCGATAAGATGACTGATTCCTGGGGATCATGCAATAAGGAGGTGGCTATGGAGAGTGAACTGGGATATCCATGTGAAGGTTTCATGTCTTGGGGAAAAAGATAGATAGAAGTGAAATGACAGGATAAGCTAAGTTCATCACCCGATCTCTATGGAGCAAATCCTATTTTAATCAAGTCATTGTCATGATGACAATCCAACAGTGTGTCTGCTTATCGACTTCAGATTCGAAGGAAAACGATCGATAGTAGCAAGTGATGTCTCATCATTGCTAATCTCATGACAAGTAATTGCCAGCTTCGCATATAAAAGAAGTTACAACAACGTAATTATTACTGGTTAGCAACTGTATGAAGTTTGTAGTGTCGCATTATTTGCTATTTGCAGAAATGATGAAACTGTGGATGATGATGCAGTTCATTAAAATTCTTATGCAATAGCATCTCACCTGCACCATCTTGTTCATCGTCTTTTGTGGGAAGCTGTGGCGTTTCTGTTTGGATCGAGCAGCTATGTGGCATTCACACAGAGGCAAAAGCATCTCTACGCAGGCTCAAAGCATTGGCCACCTGCGGAATCCATCTTTTTGTTGGTTAAAGTTCTTATCTTTTATGCGCACCAGAGAGGAAAAGATATATATATATTATTTTCAGATGTTAGCTCAAATCCATTTAAAGTTACATCGATCCTTCTTAGGTCCTCAAACCTAGCAATAGAAACGTATACAGAGAAGCAATCAAAAGATGTCTCTATCTGTGCTCTTGTAATCTTCTTCAGGTTTTATGTCTTGTCCAAACGATGTTTTCGAGTAGATGGACCTGAGACAAATTAAATAAATGCAAACAAGCAAACGAAGCCATCGAAAGACTGACAAAGCCAAAGTGCAAAGTATCTCAACATTAGTTGTTCGAGTGATGAAGCTTCAGAAGAGGACAAGACCAAACCTCTTTTGCTTCCTTCTGCCATTAAATTTTGTCTCACAAAGATCACATCTTGGGAGGAAGGAGAGACAGCTACCATGTTGAGCATGCAAGAAACATCCTGCAATTAATTGCACCACGGCAACCTTCATCTCCCACTGTGGCAGGTGTTGGGCTGGCAGCCCATATATTCAGC
>LVTN01003480.1:1646-17453 GCA_001649415.1 Musa itinerans
CGTGTTAATAATCATGATATAATCTTAGAGTTTATTGATACAAAGCATCAATTAGCCGATATTTTTACAAAGCCCTTAAGTGAAGAACAATTTGATTTTATTAGAAGAGAATTATGAATGTTAATTTGTCCGAATGCATGAATTTGTCAAATTTCGTTTTTGGACTTTCTTGATTCTTTGGATCACTCACTTAAATCTTCTCCTCTTTTGATGCTGGAAATTGTTTACCTTGATGTTGTAAACTTAAAATGCTCTTTACTTTGATGTTGGAATTTTGTGTTTTGATGCTAAAAATTTCTATGATATTTATGATCTCTATTGAATATTGAGAAGTTTTAATCATACATGATGCAATATCAGATTCTTAATTTTTGAGTGCTAAAGCACTAATGATATTACCTCATACAAATAGTGATGAAAGGCTATGACGAAACATTTTATAAATGCATGAAGTGTTTATACGTATCTTGATGTTTGATTCGTGGAAGTCATTGATAAATGCATCTCTCACAGATTTCACACTTATGAATTTTTAATGAGAAATGAATTTGATGTAATGCTCTTCCCACTATGAAGTTTTATTCATGAATTTTTCCTTAATGTGATACTCCTCTCCCATGAATAATTGAAGGAATTCCAATGGATATATTAATCCGTGAAAGATGAATTTTCGTGTGTGATAATGAAAGCACGTGTGTGTTAATTTTTGTAGGGATTCGATTTCATATGGATATCTCGATCCTTTTCATGAGTCCCTTCTCTTTGT
Source organism: Musa itinerans (assembly GCA_001649415.1). NCBI lineage: Eukaryota > Viridiplantae > Streptophyta > Magnoliopsida > Zingiberales > Musaceae > Musa > Musa itinerans. Next base: position 2,413 of record LVTN01003480.1, read on the forward strand.
CAAAATGAAAGCATGTTTTAATGAAAACTTATTTATCATTTTTGACTTGATTCAAATCGTTTCACAAATTTTGTTCTTAATGGATCCCCTCCTTACCTTCTTTCCTCTTCTCATGCAAAATGTGATGACAAAGGGGTAGAAGTTGTTGGAATCTATCGTTTTAATTTTGATAACATCTAATGATGAGAACTTTTGAGTGTGAAACTTGCTTGATTCTTTTACCACACTTGCATTGTTGAATTGTTCTCCTTTTTATTGATGACAAAGGGGGAGAAATAATATCAAAATATGGTAAATTAATGACAAATTGATGTAATATAATTGATATATACTTGAAATGTTTGCTTGATAAATTTCTTTCATTATGATAAGATATCTAAAGCTTAACTTCTATTTTGTAATTGATATCTTGCCATAGAATGATGAATTGCTATCTTTGTCATCTTTCATATTTGAAATATCATACTTGAAAATGGATGTCATGCCTTGATATCATTTTGATAAATACTTGGCATCGTATTTTGAGAATAATAGAACATGACAGGAATCACGATGTTCATGTTGATAGGTTTGATTAACTTATCTTATCGATTTGTTTCTTGAATTCAAAAGCCTTGAATTCAAGAATGTCTTGTCTCAAGTATGGCATATAGATAGGGGGAGTTAAGGTTAACTCCGTCATCAATTGATTGTCATCAACAAAAAGAGGGAGATTGTTGAATCTCGGATTTTGATGATGAAGTCAATTATAATTTGTTTGATCGAATCTATATGTTGAGAAAAGTGTGCAGGATTAACTACGATAGCAGTAAGACATAAAGCAGGTGTTGTGCCGGAGTCATGATCGAGATCTCATTGGGAGTTCGAGAGTTCGATGGAAGTCCGGACGTTCATCGGAAGTTCTGCCGAAACCAACCGAGAAGTCCAAGAGCTTGCCAAAGAAGCTTGTCGGAACTTGCCAAGAAGATTGTCGTAAAGTCCAAGAGCTTGCCGGGAGTCCACCGGAACATTGCCGAGAGTTCGTCGGATTTTCGCCGGAAGTACGCTGGAAGCTCGCTGGGAGAGCAATTGACGCATCGGAACAAGAAGCACTGTAAATTATGTCTTAATTATCATAGTTAGAGCGCAAATTAAGTTAGGATTGGGAGGTAATCCCACTAACTTAATTAGGGGCCAACTAGGCTCTTAATAGGGCTGAATTGGGCCGAAGTAAGCTACCAATTCAACCCCTGAATTCTTGGCCGACGGTGGCACCACCTAGAAGACAGTGCCCCTGGATTTCTAGGTGGTGATACTACCAGCAGCAGAGCTACCAGTGCTAGTACTACCCTTGTTTGGCGGTGGTACCACCCAGTGTCAGATTAGTAGTGGTAGTACCGCCTAGTAACGACGGTGGTACCGCCAATACCCCAGATTCCGAGGATGTGACACTTTTTGGCTCCAATTTTGAAGCCATTGGGGCCTATAAAAACCCCACCCTTTTCTGCATAAAAGGGCATGAAAGTATTGGCTTAATATTGAATTCTTGAGTCATAAAAGTGTTGTAAAAGTTAGAGTTCTCCTCCTTCATCTCTTAACCTTGTAACCATCTAAGAAAGAGGAGTGAGACTTGTAAGGGTTTATATCCTAAACCCGAGAAAAGGAGAAAGTGCTGTAAAGAGGTGTTCAGTCTTCACCTATTGAAGGAAGGCCTTTAATGGACGCTAGTGACCTCGTCGGAGGAGGAATCCGAAAGTGGATGTAGGTCACATTGACCGAACCACTCTAAAACTCGGTTTGTGTTTACTTTGAGCAATTTACTTTTATAGCAAACTGCCTCTCCTCCTTATTGTGCTTTTACTATGCCTACATTCGCTTTTAAGTAAATACCTTTCGAGATCGACTTTAATCATACGAAGATGTTACGAAACCGACACTTTTCATTTGTCCAATTTACATTACTACAAATCTCCTTAATCTTCTCTTGCACTTTTACGAAAGCTTTAAAGTTCAAATTCTCTCTTAAATGGATTGAATAGAAACCATTTTCATCAGAATCTGTTTTAATCGAAATAAGTCTTTTGAAATCATGAAAGTTTTCTGCTGCACTAATTCACCCCCCTCTCAGTGCCGCTCTTGATCCTAACAACTACAACTACATCCCTGCATCCTCGTAGAAACCCTCCCAAGCATCGTTGCCTTCCATCTGTGCCGTCACAGTCGCCGCAGCGATGAGCCCTTGGCGGTTCTACCCCTAGCCGCACTACCATCACTGCCTCCTAGCCCTCAGCAGCAACGATCCCTCCACGCAGCGATCACAACAACCATCGCTGCCTCCCATGCAGCGACCGCAACTACACCCTCGCATCCTCGTAGAACCCTTCATTCCCATAGTGATGCCTTAGTCGTGACACCAGAAACAAGGGTTGAGATTATAGATTGCAATCTTACATAATGGCCACCGATAACTAAGTGAAAGCACAAAGGGAAGCATTGGAAATCAGAATTCAGAACCGACTGCAAGAAACACTTAATGATTTCAAAAAGAGCCTACTAGAGAGCCTCAGTAAATTTCAACAAGATGGGGGCTTAAGTTCTACGTTGCATAGATTTGGAAATATAAGAAAAGGGCCCCAAGATTGTGACACAAATTACTCACACATAAAGGTGGAATTTCTTAGATGGGCAGATGGAGATCTGACTAGTTGGATCTCTTGGACAGAAATTTTATTTTGTTTTCACAGAACTCCAGAAGAATCCAAGGTGGAAATAGCCTCAATCCAACTAGAGGGAGATGCAATCCAATGGTATGATTGGTATGAAACTTACCACGGAGTTCCTTCGTAGGAGCAATTCAAAAGAGGGCTTCTTGTTCGCTTTGGCCCATCCGAATATGAGAATCTTGATGGATAGCTTGCCAAAATTTGTTAGACTTCTACAGTGTTGGAATATCATAGTAGGTTTGAAAGATTGTCAAATCAAGCTAGAGATTAGTCAAAACAACAACTTCTGAGTACATTTATTGAAGGGCTTTTTCCAGAGATCCGGTGTGAAGTTAAGGCTCATCAACCCCGCACTATGATAGTTGCGATTTCATTTGCACACCTGCACGAGGAAAAAATTAGCATGGAATATCGTCGAAACAGAGGTGCCAATAAACAAGTGATTAGTAGGCAGCCCACCCCACCTATTCCCAATCGAAATCCTAACATTCGCAGACTAAACCCGAGAAGAACTCAAAAAAAGATCAGTGAAGCGTTTGTGCTGGCATTGCGATGGAAAGTGGAGTAAAGAGCAACAATGCAAACAAGGAAAACTTTTGATGATTGAGCCGATCGAGGAGGAACCGGAAGCAGAAGAGTCGGACTCTAATCATGAAGTTGTGAAAATTGATGAAGATATTGAAGCAATCACACATTATAGTACATGCATTGGCTGGCTACTCTAACCCACAAACTATGAAAATTGGAGGAACTCTGAAACATCAGCCTATTAATATTTTGATTGATACTGGTAGCACTAATAATTTTATGGACAGGAAAGTTACAGCCCAATTAGCTTACCACATTGAAGGCTATAATAGATTCGAAGTAAAGATCGTTGATGGACGGATTTTAACTTATGATAGAAAATATTCAAAGATAAAATTGATTATATAGTGCCAAGAGTTTCTTGCAATGATTACTACACTGAAAGACCAACCTGTTGCTTACACTATCAAAAAGTGGAGACCATATTTACTTGATCAACAGGTTGTGATGCGATGCATATAGCCTATGACTGAAGTGCTGAAAGAGAAGCTCCCCGAGTTTGATGCTTCTCAGCCTTAAGGATAAGACTGATTTGAAGAGGGAGGAAATGTTAGGATCCCTTTATTTTCTAAGCTTTTGAATAATATTTATTAAGTCTGTTAAGTTCAATTAGAGTCAAGTAGAGGTTTATTTAATATTTATTTATTATTAAGAGTCCAAGTCCTGGTAGACTCTAGGTGAAACTCTATAAATAGTGATGTAACCCTTTCTTTTATGAATCAATTAGTCAATCAATCAATCAATGAAATTATTATTCCAATCTATGGACAAACCCTAGGAGGCTGATCTCCTCGAAGTGATCATCCCTTTTCTCTTCTTTCTTTTATGATAAGACTTTAGGGTCTTATCATTGTGGTAGTAGCTTGTTAAACCGAGAAAGCCATGTAGTGATTTTATCTTCCTCGGGGTCGGCCAGTTCTATATTGCTTCAATTTTTGAGGGGTCTACTGCCACACCTTCCTCTGATATGATATGCCCAAGATATTCCACCTTTTGTTGAAGAAATCTACACTTCAATTTTTTGATAAAAAGAACATGTTCTCGCAAAATCGTCAAAACAAGTCAGAAGTGCTGAAAATGACTTTCAAGAGAAGGGCTGTAAATAAGGATATCGTCAAAGAAAACCAGCACAAACTTTTGAAGATAATTTTGGAAAATATCATTTATAAGGCTCTGGAAGGTGGAGGGAGCATTGGTGAGACCAAAGGGCATTACCAAAAATTCATAGTAGTCGTTGTGTGTTCGAAAGGTGGTTTTCGATATGTTTTCTTCGCACACTCGTATTTGATGATACTTAGATAGAAGGTCTAGCTTTGTAAAGACACATGCTCCCTTTAATTCATCCAGCAATTCAACTACTACTGGAATAGGGTATTTTTCCTTCATAGTTATGCCATTGAGAGCTCAGTAATCAACGCATATTTGTCATGTTCTATCCTTGTTTCGTTCGAGGAGCACCGGTGAAGAGTATGGGCTTCAACTAGGCCAAATAACTCTAATTTTGAGCATTTCTTTTACAATCCTTTCTATTTCATCCTTTTGGAGATGTGGATACTGAAATGACTGAGTATTTGCTGGAGGTTTGCCCAAAAGAATCGGTATACAATGATCATGCCGACGGGTAGGAGGTCGGTTGCACGGTTTGTCAAATATATCTGAAAATTTAGCAAGCAAAGGAAGTAGGTTTGGGTCTTCAAATTTTGTTGGCTTTCCCTTAGTTTGTTGCTCAAGTTGTATCAAAGCGTCACTGTATTTTTTATGCAAAACCTTCTCCATTCGTTGTGTGCAAATCGTCGTTGTGTCGCCCCTACGTTTCTTGTGCAGTATCACCTATTTCCCCTTACTATAAAATTTCATAATTAGTTTCACAAAGTTCTAAGAAATATCACCTAATGTCGTCAGCCATTCGATGCTGAGCATGGCCTCATAATCATCAAGAGAGAGGAGAAAGAAATATGTAATTATCTCTTGGTCCTACAGCAACAGTTTCACCCACGGGCACCGATGATCACACTTCAAAATTTGTCCGTCGGCGACCATAACATCAAACCTGCTACAATCCTTGATAGGTAAGGCCATCCAGACAGCAACCTTGCTGTTCATAAAATTACTAGTGCTCCCAATGTCAATAAGAACGATGATAGGTTGTTGCTTCAGAAGTCCTCCCGCTTTCATCATTTGAGGGTTCGCGTAACCGGCAAGGGCATGCATCGTAATATCAACCCGCTATTGTTCTTCATTCGCAACCTCTTCCTCTTGATCTTAGATCTCCTCCTCCATGTCTTCAAGAGGTTCAATCAATAGGAGGTAGCCCCTTTTGCAGTGATGATCGCGGTTCCACGGCTCGTCGCAATGCTAACAATGACCCTTTACTGATTGGTGACGTAGTTCTTCTCTTGTAAAATTTTTTGGCAGTGAAGGATAGCTGGGAGCAGAAGTAGGTTTATATGCCATGGGCCTAGGAGTGGTTCTCATCCTTTGAGCATCTTGGTTGAGCCGTTCTTCTTGTATTCGGGTGAAAGAAATCGCAACTATCATGGTACGGGGCTACCGCACCTTAACCTCCCCTTTTATCTCTAGCTTGAGTCCTTCGATGAATATTCCTAACAATTGATGGTCTGTCCAATCACTAGCAAGGTAGGATAGCTTCTCAAACCTAGTTTGGTACTCTTGAATCGTAGAGGTTCATCGAATATTTGTGAGTTGACCATCGATATTTTCATACTCCATAGGTCCGAAACGATTCAGTAGTGTGTTCTTAAATTGATTCCACATTGGAGCCCGATGATTGTATTCTAGCCAATTGTACTATTGAATAGCATCTACTTCAAGGTGGATGATAATAATTTCCACCATAGCATCATCCGACGTTCGGTAGTAGCGAAAGTAACATTCGGTGCGCGAAATCCACCCCGCTGGGTCCCAGGGTTGTCCCTCCTTCTCTAGAGGCCTCTTTGAACTCTCTCATCACTAAGATTTAGTTGAACTTGGTAGTTGTCCAATTCTGAATTCTGCGAACAAAGCACGCAATTTGTCCTCCAAGCGCGATTCAAGCCACGATTTAATCCGAGATTCCCGTGTTTCAAATTTTGCATCAATTAGATCTTGAGAAACCATAGCATATGCCTATAGATCAAAGATGTCCCTATCTTTTTGTCTATTGATAGGTTAATGGCATGGGTGGTGGAAGGTTCAGAAGAATTGAGGAACACGGAAAGGTACTCTAGTAGATTTTTATGTCTAAAGTGTAGTAGTGGTTTATATTAAGAATTTTTTGACGAAACCAAAGGAAATCTACTGTTAGGAAGTGTCAAGGCTATCATAAAAATTTAGTAGAGATTTGGATAGAAAAAACATAGTAGTAAGATCAAACAAACTGTACTAGGCAGCTAGAATTCTATAGTCCAGATTTTCAAGTGTAGCAGCTTGGACGTAAAAGATTAGTAGTTTATATTGAGAATTTTATGATGAAATCAAAGAGATATCTGCTGTTAGGAAGTGTCAAAGCTGTCATAAAAATTTCGTAGAGATTTGGACAGAAAAAATGTAGTAGCAAGATCAAATAGGTTGTGGCTGGAATTCTACAATGTATCTTTCGTCGTAGAGATGAAATCTTTACGACGAAAAGTTTATGCAGAAATATAGGAACAATTTTTTTTAGATTTTCGAATAAGGATAACTAAATTGCAGTAACAGTAAGGTAGGAAACTAGAACCTATTATAATTCATGGGGAGACCAAACGATGATCCGCGGTTGGAGATGACGGCGGAATTCGGCAATGATCTTTTAAGCAATTATGGGAATTGCTTTGGGCGGCTGTGGAGGGCTGATAGATGGCTATGGAAGGGTAGTGAGACTCTAAGAATGCTGTTTTAATACCAAGCGGTAGAACCCTTGCAGATTCTAAACTTGGGGTTGATCTCTTTAGGGGATCGGCCTCCTTGGAACTCTATATGGGTTCCTTCCTCCAAGATGCTACTCAAAGGCTGCAGAAAAGATTCATCTATTGCTTGAGAAAAGATGATAAATACATAGCTATTTATAAGGTTTCTAAATCCCAACTCCTAATAGGACTCCTACTCAATACTCCTACTTCTAACCAAATCCTAATAGGACTCCTACGCAAGACTCCTATTCCTTTACAACTCCTAATGCTTCTCTAAGAAACAACCTCCTAACCCTAGCCGACCTCTTCACCTCTTTAACAGGGGTTGGCTAGGTAGGAGGTTTTACATGAATGCTCCTCTCAATTAGGATTCTTCTAGCTAGAGTTCTAACATGAGGGGGCGGCCATCTTGCATTAGTACAACACCAATTCCGACTCCGAAGGCATCAGCTTCAATAACAAAAATCTTGCCGAAGTCGGGTAGCGCTAGTACGGGCGTTGTCGTAATTGTGACTTTAAGTTCATCGAAGGTGGTGGTTGCTTTGTCTGACTATTGAAAAGCATCTTTTTTCAACAAAGAAGTAAGGGTTGCACTAATCTTTCCATAATTTTTCACGAACTTACGGTAGTAACATGTTAAACCAAGAAAGCCACGTAGCGATTTAATGTTCCTCGGGGTTGGCCAGTTCTGTATTACTTCAATTTTGGAGGGGTCTACCACCACACCATCCGTTGTTATGATATGCCTAAGATATTATACCTTTTGTTGAAGAAAGCTGCGCTTCGATTTTTTGACAAAAAGAACATGTTCTCGAAAATCGTCAACACAAGTCGTAAGTGCTGAAAATGACTTTCAAGAGAAGGGCTATAAATAAGGATGTCGTCGAAGAAAATTAGCACAAACTTACGAAGATAATTTTAGAAAATATCATTCATAAGGCTCTAGAAGGTGGAGGGAACATTGGTGAGACAAAAGGGCATTACCAAAATTTGTAGTGGCCATTGTGTTCGAAAGGCGGTTTTCGGTATGTTTTCTTCGTATACTCGTATTTGATGATACTCGAATTGAAGGTCCACCTTTGTGAAGACTCGTGCTCCCTTTGATTCATCCAGCAATTCATTTACTACTAGAATAGGGTATTTGTCCTTGACAGTTATGCCACTGAGAGCTCGATAATCAACGCACATTCGCCATGCTCCGTCCTTTTTTCATACGAGAAGCACCGGTAAAGTGTAGGGGCTGCAACTTGGCTGAATAACTCTTGTTTTGAGATGTGGATACTGATATAGCCAAGTATTTGCCGGAGGTTTGCCTAGAAGAATCGGTATACATTGATCATGCAGACGAGTAGGAGGCAGGTTGCGTGGTTCATCAAATACATCTGAAAATTTAGCAAGTGAAGGAAGTAAGTTTATGTCTTCAAATTTTATTGGCTCTCCCTTAGTTTGCTACTCAAGCTGTACCAAAAAGGCGTTGCATGCTTTGTGCAAAACCTTCTCCATTCGTTGTGTGCAAATTGTCGTTACGTCGCCCCCACGTTTCCCATACAGTATCACTTGTTTCCCCTTACTGTAAAATTTCATAATTAGTTTCACAAAGTTTTAAAAAATATCACCTAATATCGTTAGTCGTTCGATGCTGAGCACAGCCTCATAATCATCAAGAGGGAAAAGGAAGAAATATGCAATTATCTCTTGATCTTGCAACAACAGTTTCACCCGCGGGCATCTATGATCATACTTCAAAATTCGTCTATCAGCAACCTTAACATCAAACCTACTGCAATTCTCGAGAGGTAAGGCCATCTGACAGCAACCTTGCTATTCATAAAATTATTAGTGGTCCCGGTGTCAATAAGAACGGTGATAGGTTGTTGCTTCAGAAGTCCTCCCACTTTCATGGTTTGAGGGTTTGCATAACTGGCAAAGGCATGCATGGTAATATCAATCGGCTACTATTCTTCATCTATGACCTTTTCCTCATGCTCCTGGACCTCCTCCTCCATGTCCTCAAGAGGTTCAATCAGTAGGAGGTGGTCCCTTTTGCAGCGATGATCACAGTTCCACGACTCGTTGCAATGCCAACAAAGACCCTTTGCTGATCGGTCTCGTAATTATGCTCTTATCAATTTTTTTGGCAGCGAAGTAGGTTTATATGCCGTGGGCCTAGGAGAGGTTCACATCCGCTGAGCATCTTGGTTGAGCCATTCTTCTTATATTCAGGCGAAAGAAATCGAAATTGTCATGGTACGGGGCTACCACGCCTTAACCTCCCCTTTATCTCTGGCTTGAGTCCTTCGATAAATGTTCCTAACAATTGATAGTCAATCCAATCACAAGCAAGGTAGGATGGCTTCTCAAACCTGGTTTGGTACTCTTGAATCGTAGAGGTTTGTCGAATCTTTGCGAGTTGGTCATCGATATTTTCATACTCTGTAGGTCCGAAATGATTCAGCAATGCATTCTTAAATTGATTCCATGTTAGAGCCCCATGATTGTATTCCAGTAAATTGTACCATTGAATAGAATCTCCTTCAAGGTGAATGACAGCAATTTCCACCATAGCATCATCCGACATTCGATAGTAGCGAAAGTAACGTTCGGCACACGAAATCCACCCCACTGGGTCTCCTTCTTCCCATCGTGAGAAGTCCACCCTCATGTGTGGTTGAAGCATATCCAAGGATTGTCCCTCCTTCTCTAGAGGTCTCTCTAAACTCTCTCCTTGCTGAAATTTGGTTGGACTTGGCGGTTGTCGAATTCTGAATTCTGCAAACAAAGCACGCAATTTGTCCTCCAAGCGCGATTCAAGCCACAATTCAATCCGAGATTCCAATGTTTCAAATTTGGCATCAATTGGATCTTGAGAAGCCATAGAATATGCTTGTAGATCAGAGATGTCTCTATCTTTTTTCTATTAATGGGTTAATGGGTGGTGGAAGGTTTGAAAAAATTGAGGATCACGGAAAGGTACTATAGTGGGTTTTTACGTCTAAAGTGTAGCAGTTTGGATGTAAAAGGTCAGTGGTTTATATTGAAATTATTTTAACGAAAACAAAGGGAAATCTATTGTTAGGAAGTGTTAAAGCTATCATGAAAATTTCATAGAGATTTTGACAGAAAAAATATAGTACCAAGATCAAACAAACTGTGTTGTGCGGTTGGAATTCTGTAGTGCATCTTTCATCGTAAAGATGAAAACTTTACGACAAAAAGTTTATGCAAAAATATAGGAACAACTTTTTTTGGATTTTTAAATAAGGATAACTAAATTACAGCAATAGTAAGGTAGGAAACTAGAACCTATTACAATTCACGGGGAGATCGAAGGATGATCCGCGGTGGTGGAGATGATAGTGGAATTCGACGATGATATTTTAACCAATTGTGGGAATTAATTTGGGTGGCTGCGGAGGGCTGATGGATGGCTGTGGAAGGGCAGCGAGATGCTAAGAATGCTGCTCTAATACTAAGTGATAGAACCCTTATGGATTCTAAGCTTGGAGTTGATCTCTTTTGAGGATCGGCCTCCTTGGAACTATAAAGGGGTTCCTTCCTTTAAGTTGCTGCTCAAGGCTACTAAGAAAGATTCATCTATTGCTTATTAAAAGAGGATGAATACATGACTATTTATAGGGCTTCTAAACCCAAACTCCTAATAGGACTCCTACTCAAGACTCCTACTCAATTAGGACTCCTACTTAAGACTTCTAATATGACTCCTACTTCTAACCAACTCCTAATGCTTCTCTAAGTAGCAACCTCCAAACTAATCCTATCCGTAGCCAGCCTTTTCATCTCTTTAATAGGGGTCAGCTAGGTAGGTTTTACATGAATGCCCCTTTCATTGAAACTCAATTAGGACTCTCCTAGCTAGAGTCCTAAAAATGCACCAAGATACCGACGGAACCAATGAGGACAAGATGGACGATCAAGGGGCATGGAGATACACTACTACACACATAGATCTTGATGTGAATGATTAGGCCCATTGGCTCAGTCTCGATCATATTAGGCCGTGGTCCATGATCATATGGTGTGATTGCTCACGTGATATGTGATTGCTTATACACCTACTAGATATATATATATATATATTTGCATGCAATGTAGATATATATTAAATAAGTATGTGTATAACACGTTATATTAGGATACCAAATTAAAATCTCCTCTCTTGATAATATTAAGTCGGTAAACGTGAGACAATTAGATTGATCCATGTGGCCTTCCATCGTTGTAGGTAGGGACCAATTCCCGACGTAGATTGAGTTGGTCAAGTCCCTCGAGGCTCACCTATGTCATGATTCACTATCTTGCCTATAACATATAGATGTGACCAATGACCTGAAGACATAGTATGCTTAGTTGAGTCCCTCGATAGTATATCATCGAATCAAACTCATCTTGTAATGATAGTATTGACTTAACCGAACATCATGGTTGGTCGAGTCTCTCGGGACCATGGTGGTTCAGAGGTCAAATAGGATAAGAGTCACAAGAAGTTATGATTGGTAAGAGTTGCCTACCTTTATGGGCTTAGCGTAATTGGTAGAGTCCCTCAAGATTAAGTTAAGATGTCGATTGGATCTTGATCCCCACTAGAAGTCTACCGGAGACTTTCATTTCACATGCTGAGGGTGTCGCATGAATCACTAGAAAAATAGTGGGAGTTGAATAAGATAGAAGTCCATATCTTGATTATTTATTTTTCTACAAAATTTGCATGTTATTTATTTCCACTGCATCTTTATTTTTAGAAAATATCGCTTTCAAATATCTTATGTGTCATACTTGATGTCAACTGCCTCACTAGTTCGAATTATATGGATTGACTTTGTAACTTGAGAATTGTTCTCACGGTGGAGAAAATCGCATATGTCCTTGATACAGTAATGCCTCCACCTGAGGAAGGGGCAAGCGAGGATGAGATTGCTCACCACGTGAAGTACATAGATGACTCCACTCTTGCTCAGTGTTATATATTAGTCTCCATGACTCCTGAGTTACAGAGATAATATGAAAATATGGATGCCAAATCCATTCTCCTATATGTCTATAAATTATTTAAAGAACAAAAAAGGACTCAACGATATGAGATATCCAAGAGCCTCTTTCGTGCTAGGATGACTGGGGGACACCAATTCAAAACCATGTCCTAAAGATGATTAAGTTGATAGAAAAACTTATAGGCCGAAGAATGGTCCTAGAGGATAACCTATGTGTGGATCTTATGCTTTAGTCCCTACCAGATTCCTTTTCACAATTCATAATAAATTTTAAGATGAACAAGCTTGAGATGACTCTCATTGAGCTCCTCAATATGTTAAGTGAGGCAGAGAGCACTATCAAGAAAGAGAAGCCAAATCTCTATACTAGTGAGACTCGAAAGAAATGGAAGGCAAAAAAGTCCCTTAAGAAGAGCAAGGGCAAGGGCAAACTGAATAAAGCAAAGGTTGCTAAGAAAGACCCGATAAAAACAAAGGCCAGTACTTCCATTGTGGCAAAGTTGTGTTAGGATCAAGAGCGGCACTAAGAGGGGGGGTGAATTAGTGCAACGGAAAACTTTTACGATTTCAAAAGACTTGTTTCGATTAAAACAGATTTCGACGAAAATGGTTTCGATTCAATCCGTTTAGGAGAGAATTTGAACTTTAAAGCATATATAAAAGTGCTAGAGAAGATTAAGGAGATTTGTAGTAATGTAAATTGCACAAATGAAAAGCGTCGATTTCGTAAAGTCTTCATATGATTAAAGCTGATCTCGGAAGGTATTTACTTAAAAGCATATGTAGGCATAGTAAAAACACAATAAGGAGGAGTGGCAGTTTGCTATAAAAGTAAATTGCTCAAAGTAAATGCAAACCGAGTTTTAGAGTGGTTCAGTCAATGTGACCTATATCCACTTTCAGATTCCTCCTCTGACAAGGTCACTGGCATCCACTAAAAGCTTTCCTTCAATAGGTGAAGACCAACCACCTCTTTATAGTACTTTCTCCTTTTCACGAGTTTAGGAGAGAACCCTTACAAGTCTCACACCTCTCTTGAATGATCTCAATGTTAGGATCGAGAGCACTAAGAGGGGGGGTGAATTAGTGCAGCGGAAATCTTTCAGCGATTAAAAACGAAAGCTGCGTTTGTTCGCATCCACTAAAGGCCTTCCTTCAATAGGTGAAGACAGAACACCTTTTTGCAGCACTTTCTCATTTTCCCGGGTTTAGGAGATGAACTCTTACAAGTCTCACTCCTCTTTCTTGGATGGTTACATGGCTAAGAGATGAAGGAGGAGAACTTTAACTTTTACAACACTTTTATGACTCAAGAATTCAAGATTAAGCCAATACTTTCGTGACCTTTCATGCAGAAAGTGGTGGGATTTTTATAGGCTCCAATGGCTTCAAAATTAAAGCCAAAAAGTGTCACATCCCCGGAATCTAGGGTACTAGCAGTACCACCGTCATTACTGGGTGGTACTACGCCATTGATCTGACATTGGGTGGTACCACCGCCAAACAGGGGCGGTACCACTACTGGCAGCACTACTGCTGGCGGTACCACTGCCCAGTCTAGGAGGTACCACCGCTTAGAAATCTAGGGGCACTATCTTCCAAGTGGTGCCACCGTCGGCCATAGCGGTGCCACCACTGGCCAAGAATTTAGGAGCTGAATTGGCAGCTTACTTCGGCCTAATTCATCCCTATTAAGGGCCCAGTTGGCCCCTAATTAAGTTAGTGGGATTACCTCCCAATCCTAACTTAATTTATGCTCTAACTATGGCAATTAAGATATAATTTATAGTGCTTCTTATTCCGGTGCATCAATTGCTCTTCCGGCGAGTTTCTGATGTACTTTCGGCGAACATCCGACGAACTCTCGGCAATGTTCCAGTGGACTCCCAGCAAGCTCCTGGACTTTACGACGATCTTCTTGGCGAGTTCTGATGAGCTTCTTTGGCAAGCTCCTGGACTTCTTGATTGGTTCTGGCAGAACTTCCGATGAACGTTTGGACTTCCGTCGAACTCTTGAACTCCCAATGAGATCTCAATGTTGACTCCGGCACAACACCTGCTTTATGTCTTACTGCTATCATAGTTAATCCTGCACACTTTTCTCAATATATAGATTAGATCAAACAAATTATAATTGACTTCATCATCAAAATTCGAGATTCAACAATCTCCCCCTTTTTTATGATGATAATTAATTGATGACGGAGTTAACCTTAACTCCCCCTATCTATATGCCATACTTGAGAAAAGATATTCTTGAATTCAAGAAACAAATCGATAAGATAAGTTAATTAAACTTATCAACATGCACATCATGATTCCTATCATGATCTATCAATCTCAAAATACGATGCCAAGTATTTATCAAAATGATGTCAAGGCATGACATCTATTTTCAAGTATGATATTTCAAATATGAAAGATGACAAAGATAGCAATTCATCATTCTATAGCAAGATATCAATTACAAAATAGCAAGTTAAGCTCTAGATATCTTATTATAATGAAAGGAATTTATCAAGCAAACATTTCAAGTATATATGATGAAATACATTACATACATTTTTCATCAATTTACCACATTTTGGTATAATTTCTCTCCCTTTGTCATCAATAAAAAGGAGAATAATTCAATAATGCAAGTGTGGTAAAACAAATAAGCAAGTTTCACACTCAAAAGTTCTCATCATTAAATGTTATCAACATTAAAACGATAGATTCCAACAACTTCTCCCCCTTTGTCATCACATTTTGCATGAAGAAGAGGAAAGAAGGTAAGGAGGGGATCCATTAAGAACTAAATTTGTGAAATGATTTGAGTCAAGTCAAAAATGATAAATAAGTTTTCGTTAAAA
>LVTN01003481.1:2344-19827 GCA_001649415.1 Musa itinerans
TATGACCGGGATTATTTAGGATCTGTGTTTAAAGGTGAATCAATCTCATTATCGTGATCTCATCACGATCCGATTCCCATTGCACAAATCCAAGGACATCACAATATATATATGCATATATGCAATAGTTATAAAGTGATATATGCCAAAATATAATAAGCAAAAAGATTCTGTATCAAGTCACACGTGCCATCACTTACGTGATTGGCTTACTGGGCACCTATGACTAGTAATTGTGCCGGGGGAAAACATGTCAGAAGATTAGACGTTGAGCCAGAGGATCGGTCGTCGTATCGACAGAAGGCTTCAAGCCATAGATTTAGGCATCGGGCTAAGAAGAGCGGATATTGCGCCAAGAATATCAGAGTTGTGGAGTCAACTGGCCGATTAGGCAATAGGCCGCAAGAGAGGACGATGCGCCGAAGAATCGGACGAAGCATCGAGGGACCAATGACATGCCGGACAACATGATTAATACTTAGTATTAATTGTCTAGATCTAATACTTAGTATTAATTGTCTAGATCGAAGTGTGTTTTTATATGTGCAGGATTAACTACAATAGCAAGGCATAAAGCAAAATAAAGTCCCGAAGTCATGGATGCGATTTCATTGGGAGTTCGAGAGTTCGTCGAAAGTCCGAACGCTCATTGGAAGTTCTACTGAGAAGTCCAAGAGCTTGCCAAAGAAGCTCATCGGAACTCACCAAAAAGATCATCATGAAGTCCAGGAGCTTGCTAAGAGTCCGCCGGAACATTGTTGGGCTCATTGGAAGTTCTACTGAGAAGTCCAAGAGCTTGCCAAAGAAGCTCATCGGAACTCACCAAAAAGATCATCATGAAGTCCAGGAGCTTGCTAAGAGTCCGCCGGAACATTGTTGGGAGTTTGTCGGAAGTTCGTCGGAAGATCGATAGAAGCTCGCCAGAAGAGCAATTGATGTATCGGAACTAAAATGCTTAGAATATGGCTTAAGAATCGTAGTTAACACATAATTTGAGTTGGGATTGGGAGATAATCCCATCAGTCCTGTTAAGGGCTAATTGGGCCCAAAGTTGGGCTGGTTTGTGTCAGATTCAAGGCCCATATAGGATGCTGAAAGCCTGGCCGATGGTGGCACCACCTGGGAGACTCAGTCTCCCAGGTGGTCTGGGTGGTGGTATCATCCAAAATAGGTGGTGGTACCACCGGTAGTAAATGCTGCCAGCGATGCTACCACCCCTGTCAGGCAGTGGTACCGCTAGAGCTCACTCTCCGAGCTCTATCAGGCGGTGGTACCGCCCGTACCCAGGAAACATGGGATGGGATGTTTTTAGGCTCCAAGTTTGAATCAACTTAAAGCCTATAAATACCCCTCTTATCTCTGGTTAACACACACAAGCACAGAGAGTTTAAAAGTGAGAAAACGCTGCTGCAATCTCTTTAGAAATTCCCTCCTCCACTCTAAGTTTAGAATTCTGTAAGAGAGGAGTGAGTGCTTGTAAGAGTTGTCTCCTAAACCCGTGAAAAGGAGAAGAGGGGTGTAAGAAGGAGGTTGATCTTCATCTATTAAAGGAAGATCGATAGTGGATGCCGGTGGCCTCGACGGAAGAGGAATCAGAGGAGTGGATGTAGGTCACGACGACCGAACCACTATAAATCGGTTTGCATTTACTTTCTGCTATTTATCTTTACTGCAAACTGCCTTCCTTACTTTACATCAACTACACTTCCGTATGCATTCAATTTAAAGATCTTTCTGAAACAGTTTTCGTCAAAATCAGATTTTATCGTATAAAGGTTTTTTGAACCGACGTAACTTTTACGGCTACACTAATTCACCCTCCCTCTTAGTGCCGACTCTTGATCCTAACACTTCTTTCTTGTTTACAATGATAAAGGGGGGAAAGAAAATCACTAGCATTTCAAGAGATTAATAAATCTATTTACGTCATTTTGAATCTCTTTAAAGTGACTTTAATGATTTGATGATTTGAATTTGAATAAGTTATTAATCCAAATCATGATCTTGATTTCTTCAAATTTTAGCTCGAGATTTTTTTAAATCAACAACATTTACTATGATTCATCTTTTCACAATTTAATTTATCCAAAAGAATCATAATTTTTCTCTTGATATTCACAAATTAAAATTTGTATTCATGAATTATATATCTCATCACCAAGTTAATTTTTCCTAATATATTTAATATAATAATTTGAAAAATGATGTAAAGGAAAAAGTTTTGCACTATTGTAGTCTTCGCTTCTTTTTGATAATAACAAAGGGGGAGAAAGAATTGCTAAACTTGCACATCTAAGGGAAAAAGTCTTGCTTACTTGTGCATAAAAAAAAAGAAGCAAAAAGGTGCTAGATTACACAAAAAAAGAAGCAAAAAGTTACTATCTCAAGCGAAGCAAAATTTGCACATCTCAAGAGAGGCAAGACTCAAGATGCATGTTCTAACATGCACATCTCAAAAATTGCTAGTTTGCAAGTTCTAAAGTGATGATATATGTACTGATATTTCAAAAACTTGAAATTATATCTTAAATATTGCTAGTTGCACTTCTCCTTTTTGTTGATGACAAAGGGGGAGAAGATATGATGATGAGTTGAATCATGATGAGAAGATATGATGATGATGATGATAGTCATGCATGGGATGATGTACTTAGATATTTTGATTATGCATGATTTTATGTTGCAAGCAATGATATGGTTAATTGGTTATTTCAATATTCATGATGCATGCAATGGTGAAACACTTAAATTCTCTAAATTTAAAGGTTCTATCAATATGGCATATTGATAGGGGGAGTTTAGTTTAAACTCCGTCATCGATTGGTTGTCATTATCAAAAAGGAGATTGTTGACTCTCTGATTTTGATGATGAAATCAATTGTTAATATTATGATCTAATCTGTATTTTGAGTGATGCAGGACTAGCTTCGATCAGGAGAGGTAAATTGATTAAAGCAGGAGGAATCGAATGTTAGGCCGGAGTTGAACTTATTAGAACATTGGACGTCGGGCCGGAGGATCGGTCGACATATCGATAGAAGGCTTCATACTGTGAATTTAGGCATTGGGCCGAAGGATTGGACATTGCACCAAGAAGATCAGAAGTTATGGGTGTTAATATGCTAATTGGGCAATACGTCGAAAAAGAGGACGATGCACCGAAGGATCAAACGAAGCGCCGGAAGTACCAATGACATGTTGGACAACAGATGATTTGTGCTTTATAATAATTTGTCTAGATCGAGTTAGTTTAGGTTGTAATTGGGTTGGTTTAGAATGTAATTAAGCTAACTCAATTAGGGGCCAAATGAGCCTAAAGTAGAGCTATTTTGGGTAAAGAGAAAGGCTCATTCTATGACCCGAAGCCATATCAAGCGGTGGCACCGTTGGAGCTGGCAGTGCAGCCACCTAAGGCTTGGCCTCCCAGGTGGTTTGGGCGGTGGTACTGCCCAAATTGGGCTATGGTACCACTGGCCATAAATGGCTATTAGGTAGTGGTACCGCCCAGTGTCGGTGTGTCAAGCGGTACTAGGCGGTGGTATCGCCCAATGTCAAACTGGTAGGCGATGGTACCACCTAATAATAGCAATGGTATTGCTAGTACCCCGAAAACCAAGGATGAGATAATTTTAGGCTCCATGTTTGAATCCATTTGGGGCTTATAAATACCCCTCTCATCCTTGCTTAGTAAAACCAACAACTGAGAGCAAAACGAAAGAAAAACGCTATTGTAATATTGTGAGAACTCCTCTCAAGCTCTAAAGTGTTGGAGAAGTTTAAGAGAGGCAGTAGTGGGGGTGTAAAGGTTCTCTCCTGAACCTGTCAAAAGGAGAATCAAGTTGTAAGAGTAGTTGATCTTCGCCCATTGAAAGAAGATCGGTAGTGGAAGTCGATGGCCTCGAGTACTGAGGAAACGAGAGTGGATGTTGATCATGATGACCGAACCATTATAAAACTTGGTTTGCATTTCTATTCTTGCTATTTACCTTTACTGTAAACTACCTTACTTGCTTACTACTTTCAGTATGCTTACGATTAAGCTACTCATCTTTTTTATATCAGTTTTCATCGAATGAAAGATTTTTGAACTGACGCGATTTGTCCGCTACACTAATTCATCCCCCGTCTTAGTGTCATTCTTGATCCTAACACGTGTCTCAAGTCTAAGGACTAGATACACCACTGGAACTATGGAATCGATGTCTAACAATAAGGCATTATCAACCATCTAGTATTCTGTGAGCGAATCAATTTGTGAACTCATTCTCCAATGAGCACTTACACTATATCCTTAGTGTCCCCACACGAGCAGCTATGATACTAGCTGCCTCCATCATATGGATAGGTATACAACACACTAGTCTATCCGGTTATCTCGATGTCCCTCTCGAGTAACCTATGACTATGATTTTTTAGGGTTTATGTTTAAAGGTGAATCAGTCTTATTATCGTGATCTCATCACCATCTGATTCTCATTATACAGATCCATAGATATCATAATATATGCAACACGTAAGATAAAGTGATAAAATGCCAAAATAATAATAAGCAAAAAAACTCCGTGTCATGTCATATGTGCCATCACTCACGTGATTGGCTTGCAAGGCACCTATGACTAGCACTCTTTACTCGAGGCAACCGGCTTCCAATACCAATCTTCTTTCAATGGGCGAAGATCAACTACCCTTACAACTCTTTCTCCTTTTCATAGATTTAGGAGACTGTAGGAAAATCTAGGGGTGACATCACATGCACAGCGAAAGAAGAAAAAACAAAACCCCCAATTTCCTAAAGATGTGTTCGTCGTCATGCGAAGATTGGTGTGCAAAATCCATGAAACTTAAAATTACATATATGAAAGATTGTATTACATAGGGAGATTGTATATCCCTGAATACCTATAGATCTCTAGGAGAGGGTAAAGAAGGTCAAGCTCCTCCTCTCTAATGGTGTTCCACACAACAGGGCTGCGATAATGTTCCTCAAAACTCCAGGCCTTCTATCTAAGGAGGAGAAGGGGAGGAGAATAGGATATGGCAACCTAAAGGGGCTCTAGCCTATGAACCATTGGTTGCCTCTTATATATAGAGGTCCCCTATCAACTTAACCCTAATGGATCCTACCATATTGGGTATTGGATCTCCATCCAACTATCCAAACCTCCTAGATTAGTCGATCTCTATATAATAATCTCTCATTGGCTCTTATTGGATCTCATCCATTGGATCCAATAATTCAGGGGCTTATTGGATATCCAATAAGATAGGGGCTCCGACGGATATCTCATATCCGAACCTCTACTCATCGCAATGCCTACCATATGTGTGTGACCCTCTAGGCTCAATATCGAGCTGGCCATGAGTCATACCTATTAGAACTCCTTCTAGCTCAGTGAATTATTATCTCCATAATAATTCACTCAACTCATCGATTACAGACGTACTATGTCACTACGTCGTAGTCCCTAGATGATACAAGGGGATCCAATCTATTAGACTTGTTTATCCTTAGTTATCATATACTTATAGTTCCTCATCCATCTAATATCCCAGTATTAGAACCCTTGCAGATTCTAAGCTTGGGGTTGATCTCTTTAGGGGATCAACCTCCTTGGAACTCTATAGGGGTTCCTTCCTCCAAGTTGCTGCTCAAAGGCTGCAGAAAAGATTCATCTATTGCTTATCAAAAGAGGATGATTACATGGCTATTTATATAGTTTCTAAACCCTAACTCCTAATAGGACTCATACTCAAGACTCTTATTCCTTTACAACTCCTAATGCTTCTCTAAGAAATAATCTCCTAACCCTAGCCGACCTCTTCACCTCTTTAATAGGGGTCAACTAGGTAGGTTAACATGAGTGCCCCTCTCTATTATGGCTCTCCTAGCTAGAGTCCTAATAGACCCACCTTCTTCAAATCAGCCTTGTCCTCGAGGCTGAGATTCCATGAACTCAGGGAACCGAGTATTCAGCTCCTCATATGATTCCCATGTGGCGTCTTCAAGTGGTTAATTATTTCAATGCACTAGTACTTCCATAGAGGGACGTCGGCGATGTATCACGATCCTGTGGTCGAGGATGGCTTGTGGTTGGGCTTGAATAACTCCATCCTCAATGGTGTTGGGCAGTTGGATCTAGGGTGACTCGTGTTCTCCCAACTTAGGCTTCAAGCATGACACGTGGAAGATAGGGTGAATTTTGGCATCCTCAGGCAATTTAAGTCTGTACGCCACGGCTCCAATACGCTCTGTGATCTGATAGGGCCTATAAAAACATCAGGATAGCTTCATGGAGATATCAATCCACACCAAGCCCAATATGGGTAGTGGTTGTAGCTTCCCTAGACTTGCCACTGCTTCACCCTTGTGCTGTTGACATACATCACATTGTGCCACATATTTAGCAATAATTTTTTTCATCCCTCTCCAATAAAAATTTTGCTTCACTCTTTTGTAAGTTCTAAGGAATCTGGAGTACCCTGCTAAAGGTGTGGAGTGCATTTTATGCAGGATGATTTTGATGGAAGGGGAGTCAGGTATAAGCACAATGCGACCTTTGTAGCGTAGATCACTCGAATCCCAATTGTAGTGGGCTATTACACTTGGATCCTCCTCTAATTTTTTTATGATATTGCTAATCTCTGGATCCTTCTTCCATTCTTCCCTAATGTCCTCGAGGAAGTTGGTGGTAGGAAGGGAGATGGCTGAAACCTTAGCTTACTTAGGTAGTCGTGAGAGTGCATCTGCAACAACGTTTTCTTTCCCCTTGTTGTAAATAATTTCATAATCAAATCCAAGAAGTTTAGTTACCCATTTTTTCTGCTCAGGGGATGATATCTTTTGCTCCAAAAAGTACTTGAGGCTTCTATGGTCGGTTTTAATTTAAAATCATCGACCAATCAAGTAGGGTCTCCACCTCGTTACTGCATGTACAATGGCGAGCATCTCCTTATCGTATATTTACATATTTTGATGGGAGGGAGATAATGCCTTGCTGGTGTATGCAAGTGGTCAACCATCTTATATGAGAATGGCTCCAATTCCAACTCTAGATGCGTTGGCCTCAATGATGAAGGGTCGGCTGAAATCTGGTAGCGTTAGCACCGACGTCGTTGTCATAGGTGCCTTAAGTTTGTCAAAGGTAGCGGAGGCTTTGTCCAACCATCGGAAGGCATCATTTTTCAGTAGAGAAGTGAGGGGTGCACTGATCTTCCCATAGTCCTTAACAAATTTTTAGTAGTAGCCTGTTAGTCCAAGGAACCCGTGCAGTAATTTCACGTTTGTAGGTTTCGGCTAGCCTTGCATTACTTCAATTTTTGTTGGGTCTACCGCCACTCCTTCTGATATTATGTGCCTAAGGTACTCTACTTTTTGCTAGAGAAAACTGCACTTTAGCTACTTAACAAAAAAAGTATTCTCCCGAAGGATTGTCAAAATAACCCGTAAATACTGAAAGTGAGTCTCCAAAGAAGGGTTGTAAATGAGAATATCATCGAAAAATACTAGCACAAATTTATAAAGAAAGCTCTGAAAAATATTGTTCATAAGACTTTGGAAGGTTGAAGGAGTATTAGTGAGTCCAAAAGGCATTACCAAGAATTCAGAACGGTTGTTATGTGTGTGGAATACAGTTTTTGGAATGTCGTCTTCACATACCCGAATTTGGTGGTAACCAGATCGGAGGTCCAACTTCATGCAGACTTGAGCTTCTTTTAACTCATCAAGAAGTTTATCCACCGTTGGTATTGGGTACTTTTCCTTGATGGTGATGTCATTTAAAGCTCGGTAGTCGATGCACATCCGCCAAGTTCCGTCCTTCTTGCGTACAAGTAGCACCAGTGAGGAATAGGGGCTGCAACTTGGCAGAACCACTCTTGTTTCAAGCATCTCCTTTATGATATTTTCAATTTCATCCTTCTAGAGGTAAGGATATCGGTACAGCTAAGTGTTCGCTGGTGGCTTGCCCAGAAGGATTGGAATCCGATGGTCATGTTGCCACGTAGGAGGAAGACCGCGCGGCTCAGCAAAAATGTCGACAAATTCAGCAAACAATTGAGCGAGATTTTGATCTTCAATTTCTATTTTCTTCCTCTCTAGTTTCTGCTAGAGATGCATCAAAAAGCCACCATTTACCTTATGTAAAACTTTGTCCATTCATTGGGTCCAAATGATGGTTATGTTGCTTCTGCGCTTTTAGTGTAGGATGATCTGTTTGCCTTTATAGTAGAATTTCATAATTAATTTGGAGAAGTTCCAAGAGACATCACCTAGTGTCATCAACCATTCTATGCCAAGCACGGCCTCATAATCATCAATTGGTAGGAGGAAGAAGTCGATGATAATTTCTTGGTCTTGTAGTAATAGTTTCACCTGCAGATATCTTTAGTCACACTTTAGGATTCTTCCATCGGCGACCTTTATGTCGAACTTGCTGCAACCTTCGATGTGAAGAGCCATATGAGCAGCAACCTTACTATTTAGGAAGTTATTAGTACTGCCCGTGTCGATAAGAACAGTGATCAGTTGTTGTTTGAGAAGGCCTCCAACTTTCATCGTTTGAATGTTTGAGTAGCCGGCTAGTGCATGTATCGTAACGTCGATCGGTTGTGGCTCTTCTTCTGCATCTTCTTTTTCATATTCAAGGCTCTCTTCTAGATGTTCAATGACCTTTGCTTCTACTGGTTCAATCATAAGAAGTCTCCCTTTTCTTCAGCGATGTTCGTAGCTCCACGGCTCGTCGCAGTGCCAACATAACCCCTTCGCAGATCACCCCTGAAGCTCTTCTCTTGTCAACCTTTTTGGTGCAGGGACTCGGTTGATAGTAGGGGGGCCGAGGGCTTTAGTATTGCTGGTCGGGGAGTGACCCTAGTCCTTTGGGCTTCATGGTTCAATTGCTCCTCTTGAAGTTATGTGAAAGAGATGGCTACCATAAGCGTGTACGGTTGTCGCGCTTTAACTTCTCCCCAAATCTCTGGCTTCAAGTACTCAATGAAGGTCCCCAATAGCTATTTTTCAGACTAATCAGGAGTTTAATTAGATAACCTTTCAAACCTGGTTTGCTACTCCTGAATGGTGGAGGTTTGTCGGATCTTTGCTAGTTGTCCATCAATATTCTCGTAATCGGTTGATCCGAAGCGAATCAGCAGTCCTTCTTTGAATTGTCACCATGAGAGGACTCCATGAGTGTATTCAAACTAGTCAAACCACTGTATGACATCTCCTTCCAGATGTATAGCCATAATTTTCACCATAGATGTGTCCGCGGTTTTGTGGTACCGAAAATATCACTCTACACGCGAGATCTAATCAATCGGGTCTCCTTCTTCCCATCTAAGGAAGTCCACCCTCATGCGTGGATAGTTAGGGTCGGTCATAGAGCCTCCCCTCTCTTGGAAGTTATCTCTTCAAGCTTGGTGCTATTGGTTAGAGCTCTCTCCTTGATGTGATTTCTTCGGGCTTGGTGGTCGGCCCAAACTGAGTTCAGTAAAGAGAGTCCGAATCTTATCCTCCATTCGTGCCTCGAAGGCTTCGAATTTAGTATTGATTGCCTCATCAGATGCCATAGTATATGTCTCCAAATATGTGGTGTTAAGATCTCTCTTTTGTTGTTGGGTTAAAGGCATATATAGGTTGAGAGAAGTGATGGTCGAAAGGGTTGGTGGATTGGTGGATGTAGGCTTGTTTTGTGGCTATTTTGGGTGCAGTTTGAGGGTGTGGTTTAGTGGAGATTTAGGGCTGTGATGGTAGCGGATGAAGGTTAGGGAAAAAGTTTTAGATCTGTGGTAGATGGCAGCAAAGGTTTGATAGAAATCAGTGGAAGTTACTGCAGGTATGTGTTGTCTTGTAAGAGCAGAATTGTCGTCGAAGAAACAATGGTTTCTCGATAAAATTTCCCACAAAAATCAAGAGATTTAAGGAGGGAATTGATAGCAAAATCTCAGTTTATATGACAACAAGGATGACCAATTTAATCAAGAAAATTTTGGCAGTATAATAGCAAGAAAATTGGTGCAAGTTACAATAGTAGAATTCTCGTCAAAATATTTCAACGGTTTGCAACACAAGAACATTTTTAGAGATGAATTCCTCAATAGATCAATCTTAGATGGAAGCCAAGATGATCTATGAAGTGTATAAAAGTTTTGTTCAAAAGAATTGTAAATAGATCGGTTAAGGCAACAATATGTGGTTGAAATTTTCTGTAGCAATCTTTCATTCGCAAAGATGATAACTTTTGCGATGGAAGGATTTCGCAGCAAGGGATAGATAAGAAGACTTCTTCTTAGTATTTTGAATGAAAAATTACAACAACAAAAGGTATTAGCGATAGGAGAATACCATATCTTTGATGCAATTAGAGGTGACGATAGTAGATTGATTGGATCTATGGCAGAAGATGACGGTGGAGATGACGACGTTAAGAGCAATTGTGAGAATTGCTTGGTTGGTGATGGGTGGTAGGGATGGCAGCAAAAGTAGCAAGATCGCTGCTCTGATACCAAGTGTTAGAGCCCTTGTAGATTCTAAGCTTGGGGTTGATCTCTTTAGACGATCGACCTCCTTGGAACTATATAAGGGTTCCTTCCTCCAAGTTGCTGCTCAAAGGTTGTAGAAAAGATTTATCTATTGCTTATAAAAAAAGGATGAATACATGGCTATTTATAGGGTTTCTAAACCCTAACTCCTAATAGGACTCCTACTTCTAACCAACTCCTAATATGACTCATACTCAAGACTCATATTCCTTTACAACTCCTAATACTTCTCTAAGAAACAACCTTCTAACCATAGTCGGCCCCTTCACCTCTTTAATAGGGGTCGGCTAGGTAGGTTAACATGAGTGCCCCTCTCTGTTAGGACTCTCCTAGCTATAGTCCTAACACTTAAAGACCGTATACCGGGCATGGTGCTGTCAGACCCTTATGGTTTATGCTCAAGTCTCGCTCTAATTAAATTCTCCCAAAGAACTCTTTCTCTCTTAATTCGAATGACCCTAGCTAGAGATTTGTCTGAGCAAGAATGCATGGAATATTCCTCTCATGACACCGAGAGCGGATGATCCACTATCGACGCTCAATAGTCTTTGTAAGATTGGTTGCCACTCCCGATGATCGGTTGTGCTAGATCTGGAACCTCCAGACCTATAAGTCCGGTATCAAAGAGTAGAGTACTCATACAAGATATCCTTGGTCTCTCAAGTCTATGAACCAGATATACCATTGGGACAACAGAATCAATGTCTGACAATAAGACATCATCAACCATTCTGTAAACAGATCAATTAGTGAACTCATTCTCTAATGAGCACCTGTACTATATCCCTAGTGTCCCCACATGAGCAACTATGAGACCAGCTACATCTATCATATAGATGGGTATACAACACACCAGTTTGTCTGGTTATCTCGATGTCCCTCTTGAGTAACCTAAGACTGAGATTATTTAGGATTTGTGTTTAAAAGGTGAATCGGTCTCATTATCGTGATCTCATCACGATCCGATTCCCATTGCACAGATCCATGGACATCATAATATATTCAAGCAATAGGCAATATAAAGTGATAAAATGTCAAATAATAATAATTAGCAAAAAGACTGTGCGTCAAGTCATACGTATCAACACTCACGTGATTGGCTTACAGGGCACCTATAACTAGCAGTCTCCCACTTGACATAAAGCAAATCACCTATGTGTTTGATCCCCATCAGACCACTATGATGCTCGAAGAAAATCTTAGATAATGGCTTTATTAGTGGATCTATGATATTATCTTCGGATGGTACTCTTTCCACTGCCACATCTCCTCGGGCCATGATTTCTATAATAAGTTGAAACTTCCTCAGAACACTTCCTCAGCAATCGCCCCATAGTTATCGCAATATAAGGGAATCAGCTCCTTATTGCCTTGTATGACTCCGAGATTTATGATGAACTTCTTTATCTAGACTCCCTCCTTTGCTGCCTTTGCTATAGTAATGTACTCTGCCTCTATGGTCGAGTCAATAGTAGTATCTCGCTTAGAACTCTTCGAGCATGCTGCTCTTCCATTCAGGGTGTACACATACCCTAAATTTAACTAGCTATCATCAACATCAGACTGGAAACTCGAGTCTGTTTAGCCTTCAACCCTGAGGCTTTTACCTTCATATACTAGTAAAAGATCCTTAGTTCTTTTCAAGTACTTAAGGATATACTTTACTACTTTCTAGTGCTCTAAGCTTGGATCTATCTGATACCTGCTTGTGACTCTCAAAACATGCGTTATATTAGGCATAGTACATAGCATGACATACATGATAGACCCTATCGCTTAGGTATAAGGTATCCTATCTATATTCACCCTTTCTTCAAGAGTTTTTTGGGACATACTCCTAGAAAACTATTAGGACTCTAGCTAGGAGAGTCCTAATTAAATTTCATTGAAAGGGGCATTTATGTAAAATCTATCTAGCCGAACCCTATTAAAGATGTAAAGAAGTCGGCTAAGGTTAGGAATAGTTTGGAGGTTGCTTCTTAGAGAAGTATTAGGAGTTGGTTAGAAATAGGAGTCTTGAGTATGAGTCCTATTAGGAGTTGGGGTTTAGAAGCCCTATAAATAGTCATGTATTCATCCTCTTTAGAAATAGGAATAGATAAATTTTTTTAGCAGCCTTTGAGCAGCAACCTGGAGGAAGGAACCCCTATAGAGTTCCACGGAGGCCGATACCCTAAAGAGATCAACCCCAAGCTTAGAATTTACAAGGGTTCTAATGAAAGCAATATCCCAAGTCTCATCGGTTTGAGACCTCTCTTGAAATTTTTCATGCCAAACCTTGTGACATTGGTATCTATGTACCTGAATTGGGACAAGCCATGCATCCTCTAAGATCTATCTCTATAGATCCGTATCCGTAAGATATAGTATGCTTCCCCTAAGTCCTTCATGGAGAAGTGTCTAGATAACCAAGTCTTTACCGTGGATAACATTCCTATATCATTCCCAATAATCAGGATGTTATCCACATATAACACCAAGAAGGTGATAGCGCTCTCACTTATCTTCTTGTATACAAAAGGCTCATCTTCATTCTTAACAAAGTCATAAGATTTTATTGCCTCATCAAATCTTATGTTCCAACTTTGGGAAGCTTGTTTTAGTCCATAAATGGACCTAAGGAACCTACACACCTTGTTTGGGCAGTCCTTGGACATGAATCCCCATAGGCTATATCATATACACCTCCTCCTCGAGGTTACCATTGAGGAATGCAGTTTTCATGTCCATCTGCTAGATCTCATAATTATAGTGTGCTGCAATAGCTAATAGAATCGGATGGATTTTAGCATGGCAACGGGTGAAAAGGTTTCATCATAGTCAACACCTTGCCTTTAACAATACCCCTTAGCCACTAACCTTGCTTTGTAGGTCTCTATCTTTTCATCTACTCTGATCTTCTTCTTGAAGATCCACTTGCAACCAATGGATACAATACCCTCGGGTGCATCAACTAGTTTCCAAACCTTGTTGGAGTACATGGAATCCATCTCAAAATTCATGGCTTCTTGCCACTTCCTGGAGTCTATACTCATAATAGCCTCCTCAAAGGTTTAAGGATCAATATCCTCAACATTCTATCCTTTAATATGTCCCTCATATCTCTTAGGAGGATGGGATACTCTGCCAGACCTACGTAAAGTCAGAACTTGTGTGTTAGGTACTTGAACAGACTCGGGATGTGGAGTGGTACTTAAGCTAGGTTCTCCAACCTTGCTCAACTCTATCATGCTCCCATTGTGTTCGCCAAGAATGTATTCCTTCTTAAGGAATACTGCTTTCTTCGCTACAAAGACCTTTTGGTTCTCGGGATGATATAAATAATACCCACCTGTCTTAGTGCAATTCTTGATCCTAACATGTCTCAAGTCTAAGGACCAAATATACCACTAGGACTACGGAATCACTGTCTAATAATAAGGCATCATCAACTATCTAGTATTTTGTGAGCGGATCAATCTGTGAACTCATTCTCCAATGAGCACTTGCATTGTATCCTTAGTGTCCCCAGACGTGCAGCTGTGAGACCAGTTACCTCTATCATGTGAATGAGTATATAGCACACTAGTCTGTACGATTATCTTGATGTCTCTCTCGAGTAACCTATGACTAGGATTTTTTAGGGTTTGTGTTTAAAAGTAAATCAATCTTATTATTGTGATCTCATCATAATCTGATTCCCATTGTACAAATCTATGGACATCACAATATATGCAACATGCAAGATAAAGTGATAAAATGTCAAAATAATAATAAGTAAAAAAACTGTGTATCATGTCACATGTGTCATCACTCACGTGATTGGCTTGCAAGGCGCCTATAACTAGCACTCTTCACCAGAGACCACTAGCTTCTACTACCAATCTTCTTTCAATGGGCGAAGATCAACTACCCTTACAACTCTCTCCTTTTTGTAGATTCAGGAGACTATAAGGAAATCTAGGGGCGACATCACATGCGTAGCAAAAGAAGAGAAAAGGAGATGGTATATCCTAAAGTTATGTTCGTCTTCGTGTGA
Organism: Musa itinerans; assembly: GCA_001649415.1. Classification (NCBI taxonomy): domain Eukaryota; kingdom Viridiplantae; phylum Streptophyta; class Magnoliopsida; order Zingiberales; family Musaceae; genus Musa; species Musa itinerans. Next base: position 16,899 of record LVTN01003481.1, read on the forward strand.
AGATTTGTACACAAAATCCGTGAAACTTAAAACTACGTATATAAAAGATTGTGTTACCTAGGGAGATCGTATATCCCTGAATCCCTACAGATCTCTAGGAGATGGTGAAGGAGGTCAAACGTCATCCTCTCTAGTGGTGATCCATACAACAAGCCTATGATGATGCTCCTCAAAATTCTAAGCCTGCTATCTGAGGAGGAGAAGGGGAGAAAAATAGGAGAGGCAATCCCAAAAAGGCTCTAGCCTATAAACCATTGGTTCCCTCCTATTTATAGATGTCCCTTGTCAACTTAACCCTAATGGATCCTAACCTATTAGGTATTAGATCTTCATCCAACTACCCAATCCTCTTAGATAAGTGTATCTCTATCCAATAATATCTCATTGGCTCTTATTAAATCTCATCCATAGGGTCCAATAATTTATGGGCTTATCGGATATCCAATAAGATAGGGGTTCTGACGGATATCTCATATTCGAACCTCTACTCATTGCAATGCCTACTATATATGTGTGACTCTTTAGGCCCAAAATTAAGTTGGTCATGGGTCATTCTTGTCAGAACTCCTTTTGGCTCAGTGAATTATTATCTCCATAATAATTCACTCGACTCATCGACTTCGGATGTACTAGGCCACTACGCCATAGTCCCCAAACAATACAGGAGAATCCAATCCATTGGATATGTTTGTCCTCAATTACCGTATATCTATAGTCCCTCATCTATCTAATATCCCAGAAACCGTATACCGAGCATGGTGCTATTAGACCTATACGGTTTTGCTCAAGTCTCACTCTAATCGGATTCTCTCGGAGAACTCTTTCCCTCCCAATCTGAATGACCCTGGCCAGGGATTTCTTTGAGTAAGAACACATAGGATATTCCTCTCATGATACCAAGAGTGGATGATCCTCTATCGACACTCAATAGTCCTCATAAGGTTGACAGCCACTCCCGATGATCAGTTGTGCTAGATTTGGAACCTACAGACCTATAAGTCCAGTATCAAAGAGTGAAGTACATATATAGGACATCCTTGGTGTCTCAAGTCTAAAGACCAGATACACTATTGGGACTATAGAATCGTTGTCTGACAATAAAGCATTATCAACTATCTAGTATTCCATAAGTGGATTAATCAGTGAACTCATTCTCCAATTAGCACTTACTTATACTATATCCCTAGTGTCCCGACACGAGTAGCTATGAGACCAGCTGCATCCATCATATGGATGGGTATACAGCGTGCTAGTCTGTCCAGTTATCCTGATGTCCCTGTCGAGTAACCTATGATCGGGATTATTTAGGATTTGTGTTTAAAGGTGAATCGGTCTCATTATCGTGATCGCATCACGATCCGATTCCCATTGCATAGATCTATAGACATCACAATATACTCAAGCAATAGGCAATATAAAGTGATAAAATATCAAATAATAATAATAAGCAAAAAGATTGTGTGTCAAGTCATACGTGTCATTACTCACGTGATTAGTTTACTATGCATCTATGACTAGTAATCTCATACTTGATCTAAAGCCAATCACCTATATGTTTGATCCCATCAGACCCCTGTGACGCTCAAAGACAATATGAGACAATGGCTTTGTTAGTGGATCTGCAATGTTATCTTTAGATGGAACTCTTTCCACTACTACATCTCCTCGGGTCACGATTTCTTTGATCAAGTGGAACCTCCTCAGAATGTGCTTAGACTTCTGATGAGACCTAGGTTCCTTCACTTAAGCAATCACCCCATTGTTGTTACAAAATAAGAGAATCAACTCCTCTCTATTCGGCATGACTCCTAGATCTATAATGAACTTCTTCATCCAGACTCCCACCTTTGCTGCCTCTACTGTAGTAATATACTCTGCCTCTGTGGTCGAGTCAGTAGTAGTATTCTGCTTAGAACTTTTCCAGCACACTACTCCATTTATGGTGTACATATACTTTGAATTCGACTTGCTATCATTGACATTGGACTGGAAACTCGAGTCTGTGTAGCCTTCAACCCTAAGACTACTACCACCATATACTAGTAAAAGATCCTTATACCTTCTCATGTACTTAAGGATACACTTTACTGCTTTCCAGTGCTCCAAGCCTAGATCCACCTGATACCTGCTTGTGACACTCAAAGCATGCGCTATATCATGCCTAGTACATAGCATGACATACATGATAGACCCTATCACTGATGCATAGGGTATCCTATCCATGTTCGCCCATTCTTTAGGAGTCTTTTGTGGACATACTCCTAGAAAGCGATATCCCATGTTTCATTGGTATGAGACCTCTATTGGAATTTTTCATGCTAGATTGATAGTAGTGTCTCTGTACTTGGACTAGGAAAAGCCAAGCATCCTCTTGGATCTATCTTTATAGATCCATATCCCCAAGATATAGGATGCTTCACCTAAGTCCTTCGTGAAGAAGTGTCTAGATAACCAAGTCTTTACTATGGATAGCATTCCTATATCATTCCCAATGATCAGGATGTTATCCACATATAACACTAAGAAGGTGATAGCGCTCCCACTTACCTTCCTGTACACACAAGGCTCATCTTTATTCTTAACAAAGTCATAAGATCTGATTGCCTTATCAAATCTTATGTTCCAACTTCAGGAAGCTTGCTTTAGTCCATAAATAGACCTATGCAATCTACACACCTTATCTGGGTAGTCCTTGGACACAAATCCCTCAAGCTGTATCATATACACCTCTTCCTTGAGGTTGCCATTGAGAAATACAGTTTTCACGTCCATCTACTATATCTCATAATCATAGTATACTACAATAGCCAATATAATTCGAATGGATTTTAGCATAGCTACGGGTGAGAAGGTTTCATCATAGTCAACACTTTACCTCTGATGATACCTCTAAGCCATTAGCCTTGCTTTATGGGTCTCTACCTTTCTA